>JASCZW010010196.1:0-37928 GCA_034211315.2 Aedes japonicus | reverse complement strand
GCACCCACAGAGGGTGACTACGAATCGAGATTTTGAAGGATTCCCATACGAAGACGAAACACTCAGCGATCAATTTTATGGGCTAAGTAGAAACAGAGTCGGATGAACAATTGGTTTACAGGTACAGGGTGCGGCAGAAAATAATGAAAAATTTGTTATATATCTTTCAAATCCCATTTTCAACTAATTCAAGCAATAATATCAACATTTTCTAATGCAGTTATCTCTATAAAGTCCTTTTAAACAAATTTATTCAATGTGTACGGACGTATTCGGACTATAGTCCTCCGACATTGACTGCCATGTGCCGTGTTGCTATGGTTGACTTCAGGGTTTTCACACAAGGGTGTGATGTTTTGCAGGCTCGTGCTTCAACATATGCCCAAATCGAAGAATCCAACGGATTAAGATCTGGTCTGCTTGGGGGTCACAAATCCTTCGGCCAAAACTTCATGTTATCGTTCAACCATTGTTGGGTTCGATTGAACGTGTGACACGGCGCTCCATCATTGGTTTGAAATTTGAATTTTACTTTTTCCGGAACGTTCTCCATTTTCTGCGGTGAAATGAACCGGTCCGTGCGTGCTGTTAGCCACAGCATCGATGCTGAAAAGCTTTTCGTCGGAGAACAGGATTGTCATTTTTCCTTCTTCAACAAGGAAAGCAATCTCTTGAAACGAGTCACACGTAGTTCCTTGACCCGGCCGTAATAAAGTGGCGTTTCACTCTGGCTCTGGAAGATGCATGCAGATTTTCTTTGATGATTCTCCGCATGGATTTCTCCGAAATATTGGCTGCCTTTGCAAGTTTTCCTTATGGAACGCATCGGGTTGCGAGCAATTTTTGCACGGACCGATTTGATCACGTTAGGTGCGTGCAAAGCGCAGACGTCCGCTTCCCAGCTTCCGCTGCTTAGGACCATCCTGCAGGGACTTTTTATGCGGTAAACTGTTGCCAAATGGCACCCGGCTGGGCGAGCAACAAACTGGTGATCACTTTTTCGCGAACATTTTGACGAATTTGCAATAAAACAAATAGAATGTTTGGATGCAACACTTGAAAGTAAACATAAATAAATACACTTTCGACAGAAATTAGTCACCAGCTACACGAATTAACTCCAAACTCAAGTTTGAACATTTTCGCATTATTTTCTGCCGCACCTGTAGGTAGGTGAAAAAGTGATGGTAAGATAGAGTTAATGAAAAAAGCTATAGTACTATGAACAAATTACTATATCAACTGCAATTGGTAGGGATGGCAACACAGCTTGTATTAAACAAGTTGAAAGTACTGTCAAATAACAAAAACAGTTATAAATATAAGTGTTTAATACTTTATTTCATACTTAAATATTGTTGTAAAGATTGTTGAAAAGTCATCTCTGAGTATCTATGATTTGCTTACGTTGGGCAGTGAAAACACAATCTTGTACAACAAATTCATCGTTATGAAAAAGAACACGTTTTGCAAAACATTATTGGTGTAATGTAATTCAACATTATTTAGAACTACCCAGTAAATCCTGTCTTGCTCTAATTTTTTAAATGTAAATGTAAATGTTTAAACGTGGTTCCATGTTTTAAGAACAATAATAAGGTATTAATCGCTTGCAGCAGTGGAAAAATTATTTTAAGTTCGATCGTTAGTCAGAATACGAGAGATCCAAACCGCTCAGAACTTGACATGTTTTGTAATACGTTTATAATACATTTATAAAACATGCTATTATAAATCATTCTAAAAAAATGTTTGTGTATTACTTGGGTGGCCAACTCCCTGTTATTAACATTTCGTGAATTGAAGACGAGCTATTTTCCCCACTCATTAAGAAGTCCTCACTTATGATGGCTTGTTCGACATTGGGTTCTACGATCTTATCACTGGAAGAAGATTCTCCCAACTCCGCAGATTACGAATAACTGCCTCTGCTTCCGGGTCCACCAATCCATTTTTGGCCCTTCATACAGTGTTCTAATGAATACAGGCAGATGTCGCACTTTACCTAGTCATTCGTTGAGGACGATCCACTGTCTAATGGCTGTGCCTTGCAACAATGAGTTGTGTCTTTTATATAGGGAAGCGGAACCTATCTTGAGCTCAATAAGCAGACCTCCAGTGGAAATCGGTGAATATGCACTGAATACCGAACACTGAGTACACAAATTATTCACAATTTATTCGTTCACTTACCGTTAATTGTTTAGCAAGACACAAAACATTCGAATCTGATAATTTTCTTCCAATTTAATACGGGAATGTTGCCACTGCTGTGTATCTATTTTAATAATATCACAAAAAACATTAATCCCATCTGGGTACATATGTTAATCGTATTGATTTTAATCAAGAAAAATAATATAAACAAGCTAACGCTCTCCACAACTACACCCAAAACTGAAGTAGATCATTTGACAGCACTTTACGTGTGTTGGGTAGCATGCATATAATCAAGACAAAATGAAAGGGTTTGATTGTTATTCCTCCATGAGAATATTGACAACAAGACTCACCATAACGTTGGGCATAGAATGTTCTATGAATGAACGCACAGTAGCGATGATGTGTACACGCTAAGAAAAAAAAATACCCAGCGGAGCAGTTAAGTGTAGGAAGCCAACTTTGGGTATAATCATGTTTGGGTCAACTATGGGTATAATAATGTGTACCGATGGGTACAAGTTACTTACTTTTGGGTAAAATTTTATCCAAAACTAAGTTATTTGAACCCAATGGTAGGTAAACATGATTAAACCCAAAGTTGGCTTCCCACAGTTAACTGCTCTGCTGGGTATTTTTTTCTTAGAGTGTATGCTATACAGTATGTGAGCAGTGCCGCCAAATTCAACAGAGATGGAAAAATATTGTTAAATGTGGAATTTTATTTCTCGGTGAATATCGAAAAAATCTACAATTAGAAGTATTTAAAGATTTATTTAATCTATGGAAAAATAAAATAGTTCAACTATGGGCGATTTGTAGCACTCCCACAAAAAAGGTGATTTTGAAGTACTGCCAAACCAAATTCATTCGAATAAGAGTCATAATAAAACAGTTTGGCAACACCAAGCGATTACGTCAGTTGTAAACACGGTTCAGAAAAGGTGCAAGCGTATTTAAATTATTGTGAAAATTAATCCCATAGTTTTCATAGTTATCACGTATTCGTAGATTCTCGTGTGGCTAGTGTAATAAGTGAAGTGTGATTTTTATGGTTTGTGCAATTACGCAACGAAATTGAGTGAGAATATAGTGCAAGTAAAGAGAAAATGTGGAGTCTGGCTCGAGTATATTCTCTAGTACGGTAGATCAATACGACAAATTTTGTAGTGCAAAGGTAAGAAATTGTGAAGAAACTGCAAAATCGTACAGATGATGTTCTACTATGAAACAATGAGGACAATCAGTGGTTATTGAAGCTTGATCAAGTCAAACAGAGAGAAGAATCCGTTGCTGTTGGACTTATTTTCCGTCCAACAATGGGTAGTAGTACATATCATCATCATCATAATGATAATTTGAACAATGCTAGTGGCCATGGCCATACCGGATAACGAAGAAATACCCTCAAGACTACAAGGGAACACTAGACTTAGCTAAACTATCACGCACGAAAAACAAAACAAAAATACAACAGGTCATCGGTGATGAATCGATCGAGATCACATCACTACATTTATGAATGGCATCAATTATAGGTATTAAAATAACTAAAAGCTCTTACAAAACCAAATGCCACAATAAAGTAATCAGCGTTAAGATTCTTTGCTCTTTCCGTTTTTTTTGTCGTTGCAAAAACAAACTGAAACTCCGAATTCATTATCAGATTAAGATAACCAAGAGATAAGATCGGTAATTCAATGTATCATCCTCTCTCTCTCTCGAGCGCTCAGGCTTATACAAAAATCCACCAAATTAATGTGCACAATCCAAGCTGGTACGTACGCTAAACTTCACAATCGTTAAATATTTACCACCTTGCAACGCATGCCAGACAAAGCAAACGAGCGCCGCCAATTCGTTGTCTCGGTTATCGCCGCCATTAAACTGATTTGCTTTAAATCATCAAATCAAAGTTCATTAATATTGACTTTGGCATCAAAAGCTGGATCAACTTCAGCCAGAATGTCTCTTTTATTTTCGAAGACAAAAAACTAAAAAAAATAAAAACAACGAAACCTCGCCCCGTGGAAATGTCACACGACTTGCTGAGATGGATGAAAGATAGGTTGAGGGTAAAAATAGTCAGGCACATGCTTCATCGAAAAACCACCACAGAACGCCTCCTGTTTCGAGACCCAAAAGGAGTTCGGAAACCTTTATTTCGCAATCCGTGAAATGGCGTGAGATGCCGTTTTGATGGTCAAGGACGCGGAATCTTAAACTAGTTTGGTTCAAAAAGGAGGAAACGAGTTCTTTTTTTTGTCTCTTCTCACTCGTTACAGTGGGTATTACTTTAAACCCGTGAAGCAACCGTTTTGCTCCCGCCGAAGACGGCTCGGGAGGACAAGTTATTGGCTGAGCTGAATTGGCCACCCCGGAGGCGATCCATTTGCTTATTATATATGTGTAAACAGTTTGTAGTGCGGTGATTATGGCTTGTCATTACGGAGCCGTTTTTTTTCGGTAATTTAATAAAGTCATTAAAATATTAATTCAAGTGGCATTACGCCTGCAGGTTTAATTGAATTTTAATTCGAACACAACACCTCAGCTGAGAATGTCAGAACCGTGCAGTCGTGAGTGGTTTCAATTTCAGGATAAATCATCGATCATCGATAACTGCCGATGACAGACTGTGGTTTCTTTTAAGAAGCTTTTAAAATACGATGACATTTGTTACAAAATTTATTCATTGCCATCGATGGATTAATTAGCACATGATTTAATATCCGTTCCGTATTCCATCGACCTGTTTGGAAGCATTCAAATTTAATGTACTGTGAAGGTCAACCGTTCCTAATTAACAAATGGCTCCCATCATGAAAGGCACGCTATTTAGATAAAACGTTTTAAAGCAAAGCACGATCCGAACAGGAACATATTGTTTTGCTAAGCCAAAAATCGTGTTCATGTTATCAACGAGAGCAATGATTTGGCGGAAAATTTCTTCCCATAACCATAACACCAATCCATTATAGCCGCTCATTAATCTAATCTCTCGCTGATTACTCGCATTAGCAGACCATAAATCACACGACACTATAGACTGATGGCCTACTATGATGATTCATTGATATTCTGTATCTATCGTTCCGAAATGCTAATTACCGGCCACCTTTGCGAGAGGCATAGAGAGAGAAAAAACCGATTTAATCATCTCACGCGTCACTGATTCTATGCAAATATATTAAGAAGGCATAAGTCGCGAAAAATTGTCCAAAAACTCGCACAGAAGCGACACCTTTCCGAAATAGGCAAATACATACAGCGGTATGCAAATCCAGTACATCGCCGCTGCAGATTTCTACCTAACGGTGTGTTTGCTATTTTTCACGCTGTTTACTATTTTGCCGTCGCACTTGCTAACTGTAAACAAATGCCAAAATAAAAGCAAGACAAATTACTCAGTAGGCTGAGAACTCGTCTCACATCCGCCGATTTTCGCTGGCAGCAAATAAAAGTTAACCCTAATGCAATGAATCCATCTTCCATGGATTTATTAGTCATTTAACGGCCTCTCCTCACGAACTCCATACTTTGATAATCGTAAAATTCCAACACACACACACACTTAGTCATTGGAAAAACTGCTAAATTTAACGACTTATTATTGCCTAATCTAACGAGGATTATGTCAATGACTTTTGATCACCTTTGACAAGTGCGATCCAGCTTTTACGGGTTGTCGTAAATTTTGATGATCTTTTCGCTTAGTGAGACGGAATGGGCAAACAAGTTGTTCAGATTATGGGAAATTCGATACGCACTTTGATGCGAAGAGATAAAAGGGAACATGGCGACTGTATTGAGTGTCTATCGGTGTGACCAATTTTTGTGCGTGTCTGATTTACGACTGGTTAAGACTAGTTTAAAGGCCTCCCGGAGAATATAGAGATCTCCTACGAGTTTCCTGAGCTTTCCTAATTGAGTTGGTTGATGAGTCAAGTTTTGAAGCATCCTCAATCTTCGCTAGCTTGTTGTTTTCTCTTGATGGGGGCGAAAATTCAATAATCAGTTTTTAAATCTACTCAAGAAGTTGTTGGTTGCAAAATATGTGATTTTCGTCGATTTCTACTAACCATTGTTCAACATAAGGAATGTATCGGAAATAAGCTATCCACATACATATGCGGTGTACAAGTTCCTAAATTGGTTTGAACGTGCTCATCACAGCATGCTGTGCGTTTGACTGTCAACGTTCGTTTGTTTACATGGTTTGAATTATTCGTTTCCAAAAAGCGACGCCGTGAAAATGAAGTGAGGAGTAAGGTTTCTAACAGTGATGTCAAGAGTAGCGGTTTCAGAGGAAACTAATGGCATAGACAGACGTTGAAGCAAGAACAAAATTAATCGATAACTATGTATATATTTTCAAGTCACTTGCAAATCGTTTGCAAACGCTTGTTCACTAACGCCACTAATTAACTGAGTCGAGGTTTCCATTGATGTGACAAAATTGCGGCATCACTATCATGCCAACATTCACCACACGCCACCCGATATTGACACGATATTTTAATGTGCAATGTGTGTGACATCAACGGAAAAAAACTGACAGATTTGCTACTTGCTAGCTTTTTATTGTTGCGATTTCTTTTAAATTCACGGTTATGGAATTTTACACACGCTGAGATACAAAATTGAGTGTGTGCTGTGGCAATGGTATGATATGTTAATGATTATGAAAGAAATCTGTAGGCAACAACCCTTAAAGTAACTTATGGAAGCCGTTTTAAGAGCGGCTGGATAGTCATGAAGAAAATTAATATACTTTTGGCTCAGGAAGTACTAGCACACCGGCCCCAAGCTCGGTCCCTAGCTAAATGATTCGCGCCTAATAACGTAACTCACACCAACACACCCTAAAATATTCTGTCAAAATATCATAGTGAAACAAAACAAAAACAAAAAGATGAGTACCGAAAGGTACCGAAAAGCGCAAGAGTGTATTGCAAGGTGTACTTCGGAACTAGGGGTTCTACAACAGTGAACCAATTTCAAATCACTAGTTTCAAATTGATTATTGGTTGTAATGCGGAAGCTAGAAAGTGACAGCTCTATTTCAGATCCAGCAACCTATTTGAGAATGTCTGCTGAGCCATGCCCATTCCGAGGCTACTTTCACAATAACCCAGCATTTGAATACTGCGTATATTATTTGGATAAGAGTACTAGCTAACCAGATTTGGAAATTTATAATTTTAATCGAGGCTCGAACTTTGCATTATTTGAAAATATGTGTTTATAATATATTTATAAACAGATACATCTCACCAAAGATCACCTCCAAAATAACACTAGCATGTTTGGTCGTAAAACTGATTTTTTATGCTTATTCTTTAGTTAATCTTAAAATTGAGGATACATTCATGACGATGCCCTAGTAGCACACTTGTTGCAAATGAAGTACGTTGGGTGAAGTAAGTTCAATGTGATTTGATTTAGTCACAATTAAGCTACTGCAACCGATTATCGATCAGTTTGAAGGGATATAACCGTAAAAAATACATGTTCTTATGTTATTTAATTCTCTAATTGCTCAGCTTACAAAATTTTCTTCTTTTTTCTTAGAGTTTCAAGCTTATTTCTTTCTCAATTCGCTTATTGCTTGCGCTCAAATTAGTTTTCCAAATGCACTCTCACAGTTATTAATTGGAATCTTTCGATTCCAGGCAAGGATGGTTCCAATTGTATCAAAAAATAATTCTGTTAAGTACGCCCCTGGCGTGTATGCGCACCTTTCCATCCAACATTCTTAATACACCCATACCAGTACGTCTAGATACAGTAATCATCTACCTACCGACAACATTGGCTGAATATCAGGCTATTGTTATCGAAACAACAACAAACCGCGAACACTCTAGATCAAAACTAAACCTAAATTTATAGGATATAAAAGTTAAAAAGTTAAAGTTAATTTGTAAGTTTGTGAAGATAGTGCGAACTCAATTAGGTAATATTTCTTAGCTTTAATATATTTAATATGGTAAACCAGATTGTTTAATACTAGAATTCCAACAGTGTTCCTTCCAAAATCTGATTACCTAACCTAAAGCCTACCTACATTCTAAACCTACGTGTGAAGGTAAATTTATTTGCTTAAATGCTAATGAGAAACTTAAACTAGACTTATATTACGGTTAATAGGCTATAGTACGGAGAATCTGCTATGTACACAGCTAAGAGAGCGACTGAATATTTCGCATGACCTTTGAATTATTGATCACCCGCAAGTATCGCACAACGGGACTAAACGTAAGTCAAATGGCTAAAACAATCTATATTATTAAGATAAAACATGTAAACTAACACATACACATAACATTCCATTGCAGGAATAAAATAATATCTACATTAAAGCATAAATCCCACGTCTTCGGTTGCTTGATATTATTGATTCGGAAATCACCCCCCGTGCCGTTATTAGTTGGCAAATTCCCAACAAATTCGTTGCACGCTTTTTTTTTTATTCAATAAACGCACTCAATGAGAAGTTTTGCTTCACCTCTCACACAGAAAACTGATGGGGCAAGGTAAACATTGTATGAACATAGCATGAACTTCTTCGCCTGTCAATTGTATGCGTGTTCATCACTGCTTCGTTCGTTGGCTTCTGTTGGTGATTCATTTTCATTTCCTGATTCGAGTGCTAGTGCTCGAAGCTTCCGATCGGATCACTTGGTGATTGTGTAGTGCCGCGTTCAAAGCAAAAATGAATCTGAAGCCGAAATACACAGTGTAGTCAGTAAACACAGCGGAAAAACAGAAAATATGTGGCAACTAATCGCCAAATATTAATATAAAATGACATGTGTTCCTTTGGGCCAGTATTTCTTGGTTTTGGTAGAAACTGATGATGACACAGGTTACTTAGTTGGTAGTGGTACAGCATTACCAACCCGGATGCAATGGATTCCCTGTCCGCTGGCGATTCTTCTGCACACTTAAATTTTTAACAGTATACTGTAATTTTTTACCGAATATGAAACAGCTGAACATTCGGTAATCGATTCGGTAGATTTTTAGTTTAACAGTACGTTCAGTAAATTTACCTTCGCTTCTGAGCTGTCAAAATTTGGTTGAACGGCTAGTTATACGGTCTGTCACATTTTCACCGCAAGGATGTAAAAAAATTACAGTTGCTCAGCAGAGTTTTTATTGATTTTCATTCTTGCTTTTTACATTTTGGAAAAATCATAAGATAAATTATAAATTTAAAATACATTTTGATTCTACTTACGAAAACGTTTCTTTATCAAAAACTCCAATAATTCCTCCATTTTTGGCATTTACTTTTAGCTGCGCCGTCAAACTTAAAAAAAAACTGGCCAACATTCCATTTTCAAATGGTGGGCAAAGGTCGAAATTGACAGCATGGAATAAATCTACAATCTGTTCGGTACGATATTTTACAGTTTATTTTGCAAAAGATAAAATTTACAGCGCAATAATATTTTTATATACAGTGTTGTGGAACTGCAGCAATTTACAGTTTCAATCGGTAATTTTCAAACGGAATAACGCGGAAATTCTCTATAGTGATTTCTGGATCGAAACATCGAGGTGTCGAACAAACCAGCCTGTGGTCTAGATCTATCGAACACTTGTCGGGCGTCCTTATAAAAATAAATACTAATAATAGTACACGACATTGTAGACGAAATACGCGTATCTGCCATAAAAATAGTTGGAGTTAAATGGAAATTATTAATATTTCTTCTCATTTTCTAGTTACAGATATTCCACTTAATAGCTCAGACTCTCCAGGACTAATTAGTCAAAACAAGTTTTAAGAAAATTTTATCAATTTTGTTAAGTTATAGACAAAAAAAAGTTTTGCTTTTTTTACAAGCACAATCTTTGATGGATGGAAATCACCATCCAAAGGGAATGTGAAAAGATTTGATACAAATTATAATTAATAAATAAATAAATAATAAAAATATCATAGCTTAACGTTCGCAAATACTTTTTTAGTGAGTTTTCATGCAATTATCCTGCCTGAAGGAGTATGCTTACCTTACCAATCAGACTAAGGCCGGGTGGCCTCTGCTGTACACAGAAGTTGTCTCCATTATTCTGTCCATGGCTGTCATTCGCCAGCCTCGCTGTTTGTGGAGGGTCCGCAGGTCGCCTTCTACTTGATAGATCCACCTTGGTCGTTGCGCGCCTCTTCTTCTTGTACCTGTCGAGAACCATTTTCACAGGGCTGTCGTCCGACATTCTTGCGACATGCCCAGCCCATCGTAGTCGACTGATTTTTGCAATGATAGGAGGTTCTCCCAGCAACTGGTGCAATTCGTGGTTCATTCGCCTCCTCCACGTTCCGTCTTCCATCTGCACTCCACCGTAGATGGTACGCAGCACCTTCCGTTCAAAGACTCCAAGGGCGCGTTGGTCCTCCACTAGCAATATCCATGTTTCGTGGCCGTAGCGAACTACCGGTCTAATTAATGTCTTGTAGATGGTCAACTTAGTGGTTCGGCGAACATTGTTCGATCCAATGATCCCAGATACACGAATTCGTCTACTACCTCGATTTCATCACCGTCGATCTGAACTCGTGCTAGGAGGCTAACATTGTCTTCTCGTGAGCCTCTTCCCTTCATGTATTTTGTTTTCGACGTATTAATCACAAGCACAAGCCTGACGGAGTATGTGGTGGTTTATTTAGGTAAGCTCGACCAATCGTAGGAACCTTGTTGTGTACAGAAAACAATTGACAGCGTTATCAGTTGTTTTGCAGCAGCCATGGCGAAAACAGTCAAGCAGCTACGTTCGATGCTTTGTTCGTACTGCTAGCACCACCCCGGAGCAAAGAAGTTGGACAGCGTGAGGCACTTCGTGTCCACCTGATATTGCTGATCCGGATTTACAACATCCTCGCCCTTCTGGAGAAAGGCGAGAGCGTCGAGAGAGCCTGGTTCCAGCCACCCGACAGTTCTGCGCAACCGCAGAAGCGTAAGAGAAAGTCCGAGGGAAAGGTGGCCTCATCGTTCCTCGCCTTGGGCCTAGGGGATGGTGGATCCAGTTAAACGGTGCCAGATGGACATTTTTAAGCGAAAGCATCAGTTGAGACTGGCCGTGTCTGAGCAGCAGGCAATATCAAAGAACTCCTTTGACAGGTTGACTGGTTATAACGGAAGACAAGACCTCTAACTAGACGTTGAACGACAACGACTGACAGAGAACCGGGTTTTTTACGTTCTCCACCAAGGAGGTAGACTAGAGGTAAACTAGAGAACATGTTTGTTTTTTTGTAGTCAAAGGAACATATCTTAGTCCTTATTACATTTTATGTCTTATTAAGAGTGACAATACTCGTTTTGTGCCCCGATTGTGCGAGGATCAGCTTGGAATAAGTAAAACATGATAAGTCTTCATTTATGTGAATTCTTATTGTCTATTTTATGTTCTATAGTTTGAATTGGTTATGACTAGGGTTCTGATACATGGTCAGTATCGAAGTCATAGTTTGTTTTCTTTGCAATGAATCTGATTTTGACTGATAAAGGGGCGCGCCTTTGAAGAGTGCTCTCACTCCTCAAAGGGTTTAAATAGCGGAAACTTTCAATAAAATTCGATTCATTGCCAACAAAACAAACAATGGCAACTGTAACAACACCGAATACTTCATCATTTTTCAATAGTGATGAGGTAACTCGACATGCACTACACAAAGGACACGGGATATACTACAATAGAACAAAGTACTGGTCGCAGTGGTTTATGTTCCGAACAGAGGAAAAAAGGATTTTTGTTTAACCGGTTTGTTTTCGGTGAGAACGCCAGAACGGCATAACTGATCAACCTAATTCGAATCATGCTTTTTGTTTTGAGCAAAAAGTAATCATCTGGCTTTTTTTTAAATCACAAGTTTTGGTATAAATGCTCAAAATTTTAAAAACTGTATTTTGACCATTGCATGAAAAGATAACACATACAACCCAAATCGAAGCAACTTAAAATGTTTGGGCATGTGAACTGATCAACTCTACTTAAAGGGTGTACGGAATCAAATTGCGACACACACACAAATATTCGGAAAAATTCGCCCGTTCAATCAATCATCTTCAAACTTCCAGGGAGTGAAATCAAATATGTTATGAATGTTTTTCCATGTTTGTTTTATTCAATTTCAATTCCATATCCAAATGCACGAACCTTCTTCTTCACACTACTCATAAGGTCCTGTACAACATTTGGACCAACTTTTTTTGCATGGCTATTCATTTTTTCTTCATATCTTCCTCCGATTTCACTTCCTTAGGATGCTCAGTACTTTTCAATTTACCGCAGTTCCGGTGCGTTGAGAGGGTTGAGATGCTTCGGCACGAAATTGACCTCCTTAGCCTTGTACCACTGCAAAACCTCTTTCGAGTAATGGCACGAGGCTAAATCCGGCCAGAAAATCGAGGGACCATCGTGTGACCTCAGAAGAGGAAGTAGTCGCTTTTGGAGGTGTTCCTTTGACCGTCCCAGTAGTCACGAAAGGGGTGCTCCGTTTTCCACACGAACAAATTGCTTGCCAAATCAGATTTTTGGCAAACTTTGACATCTACTGCTTTCTAACGTCCTCAGGGACATCGAGTTTATGATTAGCAGTGAAAAACTGGAGCCCCGGAAGCTGCCGGAAGTTTACTGTTACATACGTCTCATCATCCACAACGAGACAATGTGGTTTCGTCAACATCTGGGTGTAGAGCTTCCGTGCACGTGTTTTACATACCGTATTCTGCCGTTCATCCCGATTAGGCGCCTTTTGGACTTTGTACGTGTGTAGTCCTTCACGTTATTTCGCATCTTGTACGAAAACTTTCGTTAGATTCAGTTTCTTCGCCACATCTCGAACTGAACTGTTGGGATTCCTCTTGAAAGCTTGAACTACCCGCTTGTGATTTATTTTTTCCACTAATTACTTTCCAATCGATGGTCAAGCGCTCGTGGTACCGATTTAAAACCCCAGACACCATAGAATGTACCATTCCCAGCTTCCTGATGATGGCACGATCAGAAAGATTCGCATTTTCAAGGTACGTGCGCAAAATTTCTTTGCGCAGCTGCTGTTCTGCCGACTCCATCTTCGCAACGATTGCACATTCGCTAGTGAAACTTACACAGCGTAAATACACATAGAACTAGTTCCACCCAAAATTTTATTAGAAAATACCCAACGGGTAAAAAAATAAGGCAATTTAAAAGTGGTGCAATTGGATTCCGTACAACCTTTAGTCTTTTTTCACGCGGTTTCATAGTAAAAGTAGAACGTATCCCCCGTGTAAAAAAAAGACCTTAATGTATCTCTCACGCAAAGTTCCCGAAGAAAGATCTTCTGTGGTTGTCCAAGTCACTGGTTTTTTCCTCCGGGGTTAACGATGAAGATATAGAAGTATCACGTAAAGGAGTATGAGGTCTTCTCACATGACCTTGCCTCGACCAATTATGCTAAAAGATTATTGGAGATAGACCGGTTGAAGATAAACTCCCAGGTAACCAATAAGCATTAGTATATGCTTTAAATCAACCCTAAATTTGCATTTCAGATGCTACATGCATTTTATTAGCATTATATAAGCATCTTGAATGATATCTGTTGTAAAGATGGATTTCAAATGCTATTTAAATGCTTGTAGCCTGTAATAAGCATATCGAATGCAAAATAGCATTTATGATGCATTATCATCATGCATTTAAGGCAACTTAACTGCTTGGTAGGCTGCCGTAAAGATGCTTTGGAACTGCTTATTGATTACCTGGGCGGTATACCGAAGACCGTAAACCCTTCCAATGTCCCTCAGCTGCGAACGATAGAAACTAGAAACTAGAACCAACTTCAAACGGAGGGTCTATTCCAATAATTTCGTGGCCTGAACAGAGGAGCAGGTGAAAAACATGCCGATATTTATCTATTAATCGGCCATGGCTAAGGTTTTAAGGTCAACTATCGTAAAGCCGCTTGTCAGGGCGCCGAAGGATCTTGATCCATTGAATTGTCCTCGGTAATTTTTTTTTCATCGCTATCAGAAATTAGTCCGTTTTTTAATGTATTGTTAGCTGATCTTCAATTTTTACAGGTTTCAAAAGAATCCGATAAGTGGCCGAATTTTGGTGAACATTATTGTGTGAGCTATCTTCCGCGAAAACAGCCTTTAGTAATCGACATAAAATCTAATTCCATCAGTCGATTTTTCCAGACTTCAGTAGGCCATGAGATACCACTACCAACTTTTATCCAAGTGCTTTTGTTCGAATATTTACGACTCGCTGAAATAGGTCAACAACTACCGAGGGAGAGGCGATTACGGACTACAAACTGCCGTGTTATCCCAGTCACCGGATGTTATGCGCAGAGGAACTACCCATGTCCTTGATATAAATTTTATCACATCCCACGTCACATTACTTTTATCGTGATTTATGCGATCGAAATCGGCAAAGAGAAGCGTTCTCGATTGCAATCCAGGAACTACCTACTGACAGAAAAAAAAATTGTCCAATGGTTCGGGTCCTGTTTGGTTTAACCTTTCAAGGCCGGTTATTCCGCCCGGTTTTTAATCAGTTCCTCTTATTTGCGTGAAATTCAGTAGCTTTTGAGGCTCGTGCACCTTAATGAGATATGGGGGAACAAGTTTATCGTTCCAGTTTTGTTTACCATCTGGGAGATTTTCAGAAGATTGCATAGATTGGTTTCCTCAATGGCGGCCGCTCCCCTAATTTAAATCCTTTGTTAGCTTGCTGCGATCGATACTTCGTGATGCTTGATTGATGATGATGATGATGATGAAGTTGATTAAAACAGAAACTGTGGACCGTAGATTTGGATCACGAAATTTGAGCTCTTTGTTCTGCATGTGTGCATGCAGACATGCATCGATGCATGCGCCGAATTCGAGAGGTGGGCGTTTTTTATCTGCTTTTTGAATGTTTTGTTTGATCAACGAATGGATGCATTTAAAGTTCACAGTTTTATGAAGTTCTTTATCGGATGATTTACATTTTTACTGCTTTTCTTCGGGTGTGGCGAATTCATTCTGGCCAAATGCACTCCGATGCAAACCGATCGAGGAACGTAGCAGAGAATTTATTTCTTTGGCGGGGCTGTTTGACAAATTTGCAAGTAATTTATGTCTGATCACACCCAAAATTTCAACTTTCGACGCGATTAAAGTGATACTATGTTCACCAAACATGATCGTATTAACCTGTCTGATTGAACAACAATGCACCTGTGGCATTTTTGCAACGACATAATCGCCGAAAAACTGCATTTCCTGCACCACAACGCCCAAAACCACACTCGTTCACATATCTGACACACTAATCCGACATGTCACGGTGATCCCCGCGGCGAGAGCTATAAAAATATCACCGAGTAGTCTCGTATTAATCTCAAAAGCTGGGGGTACGAATATCAAAAAAGTGCAATAATACCTTCCAGATTTGGCGTTTAAATGTCTCCGGACTCCCACCCTTAGCGCAGGCGATGCAAAGCTCCCAGGAAGCATTCTTAACCAGTCCAAACTGCCCAGTCACATTCTAATCGAAGACGACGAAACAAAGTAGGTACGAGGTGGAATCTCGATCCCGCCGACAGGCCAACAACGGTGACGGCGGCGTCCAGATTTTCTAAATGTCAGCAATCCAACAGGTTATAACAAGGATAGAACAGCAACACGTTTTGCAGTTGGAGTTTGTTTTTCAAACTCAATCCTGCTCGATAGTGTGTTCCGCCGCCGTTCGTTGTCGTCATGCCGGTCAGTTGTCCAGCACGGAGCACTTTGGTGGCAGGCACGATTGCGAGAGGTTCGGTTCCTTATCGGAGCATTTTACTTCACTTTACTTAAAGTTCACACCGACCGGCAGCTGCTGGTTGCCGATATCGTGAGGATTGGCTTTGGTTCTGGATGGTATAAATGCACCAAGCAAAGGCTCTGGATCGTATGTATCGAGTACACTGGTACACAACAAAAACGATTAAAAACACTTGTAATGGCATTTGTCACTGAGATTGGTGACGTTTATCATTTCAGGATATTTTACCGAAAGATGAGATGAGGTTCAATAGCAACTGCAGACGTCGGCAGTTTTCTTATCTGGTGAGGCAGTTATACATTCAACCTTATTGGTTATGATTAGCATTGACTGAATAATTTAAGTTTTACATGAGGGTCGATAAATCAAGCAATGCAGTATGGATCACTAGGTTAAGTCCAGTATCGACCTCAAAAGTAAAGAGGTTACGGAATTTTGTTCAATATTACCAAGCGGAATTTTGACAATTCATTTGCATGAACGAAATGTCGCCTTCACTTACGGAATAATCGAGCGAAATATTTTTCCGAAAGTAAAAGTAAAAGCGTGGAAACTTTACAAATTCTCATTTTATTTTTCGTTCTTTTCAGGTGCATACTGCTGCAGAAATTTCTTTCGATTCTTTACTTTTCCGTTTCAGTAAACGGAATTTAACATGGGTTTGGTATAGAAAAAGAAATTTCTTTCGAACACGATACCAACCTTTAACAAAATAAGCAAACGGGATTTATATTTATAATGTTTAAAACATCTAGACCACGGGCATTAGTTTAACCAGCTAAAAAAGTTTGTGTAATTCATGAACAAATTCTATCCAGAAACTGTTCGCTTGGCAGATGGCGACGTTAATTTTATTTTTCTGAAACTCAATAATGATGGAGTCACTAGTACCGTGCCTTCGATCACTTTTTGAACTATTTCTTGAAATTTTCTATGATAATTATCTTTAAAATTTTGTTTTACATTTTTGAAACCAGTACTGGTATCTGTAGTATAACACTACACAGAAATTTTAAAAATTTATTATGTCAGATGAAATTTAAAAAAATTGTTTAGTTCCTGCGGCCAATTTTCAATAATGGGGTGACTTCGATCAAAATCAATTTTATCCATTTGAAGTGTTTAAATGAATAAAAAAACACCAAATTTTAATGCAAACCGTTTGATGCAGATGTCTCCCGAATAGCAGAAGGGTGGATCATACCGCAAAGGGAACGTTCATTAATTATGTCACGCAAAAAAGGACCATTTTCAAAACCCTCCGCCTTTGTCATGTTTTTTTATGGACCTTAAATTTTGTGTACAGATTATCACAATTCCCAAAGCTCCCTTCCATTAAAAGCATGACATAATTTATGAGCGACCCATCCATTGCTATTTTTCAGTAGTTCACCATGATATTAGACAAGCAGAAATACCTCACTCATCGTTGTTAATTCGGTACTACACCGGTGTAAGGACGCCAACACTGCCGTGAATCGCATATCCGTCCCATATGGATAGGAAATCAAGAAAATATGGTACTGATATGCGATTCACGGCAGAATAAGTGCGAGTCATTAACAGCTAAGGAAACGTTCGTTAAGGGGGCCCTCCCCTGGATTTGCGCAAACATTTTTTTTTGTGGGAGAATGAAAAGGTTCCGGTTTTGACGATTAAAATTGATTATTATTCAAAATTTCAAAGAGATAAAAATATGTGAAAATTCAAAATGGCGGCTTCAAAATGGCGATTTCTTGAAACCATGTTTTTCAATCAAACTTCAAGCCCCGGACTTGAACTATTAATCCGATTCCCTCCATCATATAACTGTTTGAAAGGATATAATTTTTGGTACGGCTTGAACTAAAAATTGGCATTAATAATTAATTATTTATAATTTTTAAACATGGTTCAAATGAAAAAAAGGAACGTTTCATTATCTTTCATAAATGATAACTAGATTTGATTTTTGTCCACTACAAGAGGCTGCAGACTTTAAGTTGTCGCCCCATGTTTTGCGCGCAGAGGCTTACGGAAATCGCCATTTTGTAGCCGCCATTTTGAATTTTCACAATATTTTTATCTTGTTGAAATTTTGAATAATAATCGAATTCAATCGTTAAAACCGGAAGTTCGTACGCCTTTTTATTCTCCCACAAAAAAAATACAAACTTTGCTTTGTTTTTGCCAAATCATAATATCATCATATTTTTAGGGAAGGATTTTACAGATCGTGACGATCCAAAAAACCATACAAAAAGGTGGCTGAGGGATTTGTCTAGAAAAAACGAACCAGATTTGCGGGGCAATTAATGAATATTCAAAAGTTAAAATGACATTAGTTACTAAAATAAGCAAATGGAAAGTTCCACTTGGGTCGTAATTGTCATCAAAAAATAAGAAGGAGGGATGTGTTTATATAGCTTTATTCAATGCCATTAAATTGTCAAAACAAATGTTTCACACCTTTTCTCCAACACAGAATAAAACAAAACAAACCCTTTGACAGATTGGAAGTTAGTGCAACACTTCGAGAAGGTTGTCGCGTTTATTCATTTGTTCATAATTTTCGATAAATTTTTTTTTTATTCCTTAATTTGTTTATGCATACAAAATTAATATTTTTTCGATTAGCTTAGAGAGACGAATGTTTAAGTAATCTGAAAATGTGGTTGTCGATTTTTTTTTAAAATCATGTCATTGCTTGAATATATGATTGTTGTTAGGCTAAAAAGTACCATGAGCAGCACTTTTTTTTAAATATTTTTTTATAGCGAAGGAAGTAGAGAAATGTTAAAAACAAAATGCATTTATATACCCTCCCTTAGTCCTCCCTTAGCTCAGTCAGTAAAGGCGCAGCTACAAAGCAACACCATGCTGGAGGTGGCTGAATTCGATTCCCGGTCTGGTCTAGGAATTTTTCGTCAATGAAAATTTCTCGACTCCCTGGGCATACTTGCCACACAATCATACTTATGCAAAAACGGTACCTGGCATCGAAAGCTCTCAATTAATAACTGTGGAAGTGCACCTAGAACACTAAGTTGAGAGCAAGCAATAAGCTAATTGTGAAAGCAATAAGCTTGAAACGCTAAAAAATATTATAAAAGTGCCCTAATAAATGCTGAATATAAATGGTTCAAAGCTTAAAAATTGCAGGCACTTGGAGAAGAATAATTATAAATTGAATAAATAAGGAGTGTATCGAAAATAAGCTATCCACAAACTTTCTTTTAAATTTATGTTGAAGAACCATCATTTTATTCGATACAAAAATAGATCCGCCTATTGTACGAGGTTAAGCTTGAACCATAATGACCGGATGAAATTTGAGTTGTTCCTTCACGAATTTTCAGACTTTGGATCGAATATGCTTCATCAAGTTCCGGACAAGTGTTGCACCGCATTTTTGGACGCTTGAGCCCAAATTGTTTTGAACTCCTGCATGTTCTGGCTGCCTTGCCAGTCTTATTGAAGACCCTCTTCACAATTGCCAGTAATCGTTCGATGGGTCGAAGCTGAGGGCAATTTGGTGGATTGATATTTTTCTCAACGAAATCTATACCCTTCTCCGCAAGCCAATTGACAGTGGTTTTGGCATGATGAGCCGACGCTAAATCCGGCCAAAACGGTGGAGGTGACACATATGCTTCTTATATAAAGGCAACAATCTCTTCTGGAGACACTCAGATCGATAGATTTCCGCATTTATAGTTCCGGTAGTGTAAAAAATGGTTTGACTTCAAACCACAGGAACATATTGCTTGCCATACCAGTACGCTTTCGACCGAATTTCTCCGCCTGAGATCGACCTGTCCGCATCGCTCCATCCTCTCCAACGACGGCGAGTAAAGTATTGTGGACCTGGAAGGGTTTTGAGTCCTCCTTTACGCAGGTCTCATCGTCCATCAAAACGCATGCCATCCGGACGCTGCAAAAACGCGAATACAATTTCCGGGCCCTTGTTGCTGCTCGCTTCTTCTGTTCTGCACTTTGTTTCGAGATTTTCTGCTTCTTGCAGGTCTTCAGGTGGTTTCGCCTCTTGATACGCTGGATCATTCCGACACTCGTTCCTGCTTTTTGGCCAAATCACGTGTTGACATTGATTTGTTCTTCGCGATTAGAGATACCACTTTCTGCTCCAGTTTCGGGTTGGAAGAACCGGGTTTCTGCCTCTTCCTGGTAGCTCATCCAAAGAATAGTGTTCCCCAAACTTATTAATGATGGTTTTAACACTCGCATGATGAATTCAAACCGCTTCGCTTCGATTTTCGCATGGTAATACCCTTCTCACTTGCAGCCATGTGTCCACCTACCTACCCAATGCCTTGGGCGCCATGCTACCCCCGGTCTTGCTCCACCTGGTCCCTGACCATCTTGCTCGTTGCGCCCCACGTCGTCTTGTACCAGACGAAGTTCCCCGTCGAACACCATTTTGTGCTGGGATGAATTTGCCAGCATTCGCGTCAGCGTGTCCCGCCATGCAGCGTATCCTTCCAGCTTTTGCCACCTTATAAATACTGGGTTCGCCGGCGAGTTGCGCGAGGCGCATGGTTCATCTTTCGCCTCCCACGGTCCGTCCTCCTGCCACTCCTCCAGATCCCTCCAGTAACAGATCCTCCCCGTCCTGAAAAGGGGGCTTCCCATACAAGTGAAACACAATATTCTGTATAACTCGAGAACTAATCAAGCAAATGGAACCAAAATTGGCATGTGGAGGATTTTGAAGGAGAGAAATGTTTCTATGGTGATTTGAGACGCCTTCTGTAGGGGGGGGGGGGGGGCTCTCAAACAAATGAAACACAAATTTCTGCATAACTCGATAGCTAATCAAGCAAATGGAATCAAATTTGGCATGTGGATTTTTTTAAAGGAGAGATATATTCCTATTGTGGTTTAAGACCCCTCTGCCCTCTGAATGGGGGGTGGGGCTCCCATAGAAATGAAACGCAAATTTATGCATAACTCGAGAACATAGCATGTGGGGTTATTGGACGCAGGATTTCTTGTCTTTTAAGGAAGGCAGTTCCAAAACAGATAGGAAACAAAATTCATAGAACTTTTATGGAAAACACTTTCAAGAACTTCTGGGGAAGACAGTTTCAAGATTTTTTAGGAAAGGCATACCAAGACATTCTAGGAAAAACAGATCACAGAATTTTTAGGGAAACAACATAATTTAGGAAAGGCTATCAAAAAAAAATATGGAGGTTACTAGATTTTCTTGACAAGATAGTTTCATGAACTTTAAGGGAAGACAGTTCCAATGATTTATTGGGACGACAGTTCCAACATCTAGTGAAGACAGATCCAAAACCCTTTATGGACGAAAATTTCAATATCCTCTAGTGCCAAAAACCTCTAGAGAGGACAGTTCAAACATCTTCCTTCTAGAAAAGGCAATTCCAAATGCTTCTTAGGAAGCATGTTTCAATATCTTGTAAAAAGAGGAAGAAGAAGAACTTTTCAGAAAAACAGTTCCAAAAACATCTAGCGGAGAAAATTCCAGTAGCTAGAAATCCTAGCGAAGTCAGTTCCAAGATCTTCTAGGGAAGACAGTTCTAAGAATTTGTTGGAAAAACAGTTCCAAGATCTACCGAAAACAGATCAGAATCCTTCTATTAAATAAATTTAAAGGTTCTTCTAGGAAAAGTAGTTCCAAGAAATTCTCGGAAATGTAGATTTAAGATCTTCTTGGGAAGATAGTCCTAGAACAAGGAAAGACAGATTCAAAACCTTCTAGGGAAAAATATTCCACGAACGTCTAGGGAAGATTGTTTTATTATCTACTAGAGAAGGCAATACCACCTACCGAAAACCGTTCCGAAACTTTCTGTAGAAGAACAACCCGAGATTTTTTTTGGGATTAATGTTCCAAGAACTTTTAGAAATGAATGTTCCGAAGAATTTTAGGAAAAAAGTCCAAGAGCTTGTGGGGCAGGCAATTCCAAAAAACTTCTAGGAAAGAATGTTCTAGAGAATGCTCCTAGAATTTCTTGGAAAGACACTTCCATAAACTTCACACAAAAATTTCTGCATAGCTCGATAGCTAATCAAGGAAATGGAACCAAATTTGCCAAATGGAGATTTTTGGAAGCTGTGTTTATGGTGGTTTGAGCTCCGTTCTACCTCTGGAAGGGAGGGCTCTCATATAAATGAAACATAAATTTCTGCATAACTCAAGAACTAATCAAGCAAATAGAACTTAATTTGCCAGGTGGAGGTTTTTCTATGGTGAGTTTGCAACTACCCCCCTCCCCCCGAAAACCACTTTTTGGTGTCATCTCCAGGAATATTGTTGGTGAATAATTTGCTCCTTTGAACAATAGAGGCCAGTTGGTATGGGGGGGTTTTGGGACAAGAATGATTTCTGGGATCCAAGATGGCCAGCGATTCGTTGGCATATTTGGAAGCTTATGAAACAGGGTGCTGGTCGGCAAGTCCGATGCCGTCCCCTTCTCTTCCGACGGAGCCATCCGTGTATCAGACGCGGTGTCCGTAAAATCGAAGGTCGACAAGCTCACGAAACGAGGCTTGCACCTGTTGCGGGTTTGTACTGACCCTAATTGCCCTACGGAAAGTGCCATCAATTGCCACAGTTGGCTGGAAGTTTGGTTGGCCGGTTGCGCTTTGGGTATCGTCCGGCAATGGTGCGGAGAAGGTTCGGCACGGAAGCCTGGAAGCCCACTGAAAGCCTTTAAAAAATCCCGTCCATGTGGCATATTGTGACGACTAGTACCGATCCTCGTGGGACACCAGTTTCCTCATTGACGGTGTCGGAGCGGTGATTACCAACGGTGACTTGGGATATCCGATGTTGGAGAAAGTCTCGTAGGAAGCAATTAGGTTTCCGGATAGTCCCCATGCGATTAGTTGTTTGAGGACATCCGGAATCCGTACTCAATTGTATACCTTTGCGATGTCAGGAGCGGCGAGTTTGGTGAGAGAGCGAGAGCACTCAAGTCGCAATAACGTGCTTTTCTGGGCAAATCAAATTAATTCACAAGGACGAATTTGCAATTGCAAACAACGACTTTGGCCGTCAATTACCCTCAATGTAAAGGTCAAAGCGGCAATTATCTTGAACTTCCTAATTCAGATTTCTGCGAGTAATGTTTACAAAAACCGCTTCGCTTTAACGAATGGTTGGCACTGATATCTCTACTATACCTTGCATCCATTTAACTAATCAGTAAGGGTATGTATGCTGCTGTACATTTACAACTGCAGCAAATTATTTTGTTATTAGTATAGCTTTAAGTTGAAAGCAATGCATGACATTATTATTAAACTGTTCAAACAAGTAAACGAGTCATCATTGCAGGTGTGGCATTTTATACAACAAGAAGTAAATAATACTTTTCACACCCCAGTAACCTACATAGACTTGTTCTTTTTTTAAAAAAATCTGCAGACATAAAAGTAAATCATTAGTATCAATAAAAAGCAATATTTTACGACATTCCTTGTCTCATTTAAATGAGAACCAACAAACCACAGAGATCGTTGAAACCCGATCTGTGAGTTGTTTGAACTCTTGTTCACAACCCACTGTAACATTAGGATGATGCTTTTCGCATATTCAATCATGTCTTGCCCTCATAACCAACACACCCCTGGTGAGAGATGAGCTGCATTTTTGAGTTCCAAAAATTAAAAACAAATATTGTTCAAAAAAATTTCTTCCATCCGATCCCAACTCCATTTCATTCCTCAAACGCGCGGTGGCTCACCAATTATTATGTGATCTCATCCCAAGCAGCATCGACATCATCTTCGAGCGATTCATTACCATACGAATCGGTTCACCGACCGTCGTTGTCGTTGTCAAAAAAATCAGCAGAAGGTTCTCTGTTTATCGATTGCAAACAGTCAGTGGAGCGGTTTTGTTCCAGAACTTCGATCAAATATTTGACGCTGCCTGTTTTGCACTCCGAAAGGTCGGGACAGAAAAACAGGTTCAGCCTCATCATTAAAAGCCGATTTTTTTTTGGTATTTGTTATCATTGCCATTTTGAATTGGTGGATCTCTCCGGTTCCAGTTTTTCCTGGACAGCGAATTGACTAGCATTTTATAGGACAACTCCATAGGAGATCTTTTGAACGTTTGGCGATAGATCTTCGTCATACCTGACAGGCAGTGACTTTTACCGAGATATCGTTGACAGCTTCAAAACATGCAGCAAAAGTGGGGAAACATGTTTCAGAGTTTTATTTTCGGCGGCAGAGGTCACAAAACCTCGGAATTGGCACACCTGGATCAAGTTTTCTAAGCACCCAAATAACTGCATGAAATTCTTTCCTTTTCGCTATCAGCAATCCGATCCACACGTCAAGCAACATCTCATCAGTTGCTGCCAAAACCACAGGACGGACAAGTTCTTACGAACGGTGAAAGAAGGCTTATATTTGTTTGATCTCGTTTAACCACAAGAGATGTAAATTTGTGCCGAAATATGTCTTAAGCGTTTGTTCCCTGGACTGTAACAACTTCAGATGAAGGAATCATGCCGTGTCAGGTTTCAATGTGATTAGCGTGCAAAACCAAAACAGTGCGTCGACCGGTTACGTACCCTGAAAGGCGTGTAATAAATGATAATAGACTTCATATTCGGTGACAGTTTTGATACTCAATGAATGTTCGTTTGTTCGATTTGTTGGTAAATTTTTCGCAGTCACAATTGGTTATTGATTTCTTACAGAGATGGGTCATTATATACCGTAAGTTTCCTTTTTCAACAAAAAAATGTCAAAACACAGACCTTGCCAAAAGGTGAAACCTTTCTTATGATTATTAATTTCAGTTGGTAATTTTAATATTATTCCCATTATTTATTCAATTAAATGATTTCCTACGTTTTTAACAAACTCAATCATATTCAACGTACAGTAATGCATATCTTAATTGAACAAATAAAAACACAATATATCTCAATTATTAAAAAAATAATTCTACGCCCCAACAAAAAAAAATTATTAAAACACTTCACAACAGCAATGCTTCTAATTTTACGGAGATATAAAATGTCATTCAGTTCTCCAACTCATTTTCTTCTGCCCACTAGCCATTTCATGGTGATGATGATGGTTCTCAGGTGACTCAACTTGATTTAGCTTCGCCACTTTGGTATTTGTTTTCTATTCATCAACAGATTATTGTTACAAATCCCAATGATGTTGCTTAAGGCTAAACTAGAACGGTACATTAGTGGTCGCGACGCAAAAAAAACTAAAAATAACACTATCGATGCGAATTAGACAGCAGGTCTTTAAAAAAAATGACCCAAACTTACGACAGAAGCATCTCGCAGGAGTCACGTTAAAAATCAAACAAAGCGGAAACCCTATTAAAAAGTCTTTGTACCGAAGCCGCCAATTGCGCCAAACATACTGTAATTGGTTCGTTGTCTGGAGGTAACCGCCCAGCATTGAACTATTCCTCAGGGCTCGGGGCTGCACGTTGATATTGATTTGCTCAGAAGAAAGTCAGGACGGTCGATCCGGTCTTGCAAGATGTCTGTGATGAACAAAGCCCTGGCTGTATCTCTGCGGGCTAACAGGGACTCCAGGTTAATTAGACGGCAACGGGTTTCGTAAGCTTGGCAAACGATAGGGATCCGTCCACGGTAGTTTACGTAGCGCAAATCTCAAAAACCGCCGTTGAACAGCCTCTACTCTAGCGACACCTGTTGTTGCTGGCGAGAGTCCACACTTGTTGCGATACCTGGCTGAATTCAATCCTCGTAATCTTCGTCTTCACAGTTGTCCGCAATCCTCCAAGAACTCATCGTCACACATGTCTGCATCCGGATAATCCAATGTTCGGGTTAACAATTACCCTAATATTCCTCCAAGCCTGTTGTTACACCTATGCCAGTACTTCCACGCAAGGTTCTTGAAGCCACAAGGCAACATTCTTTAAGTTGATGCATTACAAGAAATTACAGTGCGTCAATCGGTTGCGTACCCAGAATGGCGTGTAATAAACGATAGAGATTGTACTCGAAAAAATGCAACACTTTCTTTTGTGTATAACTTTTTATTGCATGCGTAAAAATTGATGAAATATTGGGTAAAACTAGTTTAGAGTGTAAAAATTGATAAACAGGAAACATTGGCCAAATCCAGAGCCAGAAAGTTGTACCGCGAGGGATTTGTGCAGCCCAAAAGCTTCCTAAGGGACAGAGAAAGTCCGTTTTTTAAGATCAGGTACAGATGTACAGGCTCAATCGAATTAACTTTACAGAGCCAAGTTTTCATATTGTTATGCATCAATTATCTTAAAACTAAAGTTAAGTGGATAGAATCGATTACTCGCGGCCGTCTCTAGATTAGCAGTAATACATACTATCTAAACCAACGAACCAACCATTGATTTCTAGCATACATAAGTTGACATTTATGTCATAACTGGAAAACCCCTGTGAATGATAATTAAGTGCCGGCAGCCCCCTGTTACTGAAAGTAAATGTCACTTTGTGAAACTGCATGTCGGTTTGTGAAAAATAAAAATGATTAGATTTTTTCTTGTTTAAAAGTCGAGAAAAAATAGTTGAGATTCTACAAAAATTTTTTTGCTAGGAAGAACACCCATCATCGATACAGATGGAAAAAAAACCTTTTTTTTTTAATTAAAACCCCCTATTGTCAAAAAACTTAAAACTTTTGGCTTCATTTGACTTGAATATTTTTGAGAAAGAAAAAAAAACACATACACGCAAACACAGATAAAAAAAACTTAAAGTTAAAATACAGGTTAAACTAACTACAATCTATGACTTATGTTAGTCAAAAACACATAAATGAGTTTCATAAACTCCAGGTTGTCTACCTAGAGCCCGAAGGGAATCATAAAGCTCCGATCTGACTCCACGATGCTCAACACATGACCAAATAATGTGATCTGCGTCCTGATAGCCTTGTCCACACTCACAAAGATTGCTGTCACTCAGCCCAACACGGTATAAATGAGCGTTCAAAGAATAACGATTGGACATGAGGCGAGACATGAAGTCTCGACCCACATCCATCCCGCTAAACCAAGATTTCTTCGACACCTTTGGGATGATAGAATGTTGCCATCGCCCCAAATCTCCTTTACTCCATTTATACTGCCAGCTAACGAGGTGACTGTTGACGAAAAATAGCAAAAAAATTCGTTTGGAGGCGATTTTTGAAAGCGAATAGTTCGTCGGATTCAAATCTACATTCATTTTTCGTTGAAAAAGCTTGGGAAAATGCGTTCGCAAAGACTAATAGTCTTTTTTGTCCCATGAGCCGGCACCAAGTCTTGCTGAAAAATCCATTCATTTTTTTGCCGAATTGCTGCGATGCCCAAGAAGCAACTGCGTCAGTAAGTAGCTTCTGATATACCGCTTGGTTCACTTCCCCATTTGTCGATGAAGATCAAAGGGGTTGTGCCGGAATGCGTTATTTCAGCTCAAACCATGACAGAAGCGGGATGATGACTCCTTTAGTATTTTTGCGATTTTTGGAAGCAGCAGGAATCAACTGCCGATCATTTTGGTGGTTGTGATGCTCCTCGATTGTGAAAACTTTTTCATCGGTGAACAGCACTGACCCATAGCGCCCCTCGGATAAGTGGTTCAGGTGAACCTTAGCTTTTCTCAACCGGTTTGCTCTCATGGTGTCATTCAAGTAGTCATTCTTGCATAGTTTATATGACTGAAGCTTCAAATCGTCGTGAACTATGGCTCCAAAAGAAGATTTTGAAATTTTCAGTGATTTCACAAACTTTCGGATGGAAATTAAAGAATTTAGCTTAATTTGTCACCGTCATCTAGCGTTCCAAGCTGTTGGGATTGTTTTATTGCGTCACTAACTGCAGAGTTTGCCATATTCAGGGTCTTTGCAATCACTGAAACAGTTTTTCCTTTTCGAAAAAGTTCAATTAATGTTTGCATTAAAAAAAATAGACGAAAATTGCGATTTTTCATGGGTTTACTGGCGAAGTAACCAATGCAGCATCAATTATAGTAACCCATGAGTCAGCAGCAAAGTGCCATATATTCATTTGTTTTTTTTTTTATTTTATTTTATTTTATTTTATTGACGTATAAGGGGGCGAGGCGCCAGGTCACCAGTTTGAGTACAAGAACTCTAACCTTACATAATACATCAGGGGATAGTTGAATGGGCTACGCAACGTTTCTTCCCATGGGGAATTTGAATTTTGCGGGATACACTATTAGTGCACACTAGAAGTGTACAATGATATTGCATCACTACCCACAGGATTGTGGAGGGGGGGATAATTGTTGGTATGTATGGCTGTAGGGAGAAGAGTATACATCAATCATTTGCAAATATAATCATTTACCTTGTGATTAATTGTCAACGATATCTTCAAAATACCTGTTTTGCTTGATATTACTAGAATTCAGAGCTTGCTATCTCGTTTCAAGATGAATTTCGCTTCTTGTTTCGCGAGTTTCTCTTGAAATTTGTTTTGAGTTCCTTAGCAAAACTTCTTTTTTGATAACAAGGTAAATCGTCCATTGTCAATGCGCACCTAAAAGCTTTTTAAAATATTGAGAGGGATTACTTATCTTATTTTTAACTTGCGTCTGTTGACTAGTTCACTCGTTCCTTGGAGTGTTTAGTTAGAACCAGAGATTTTTCGTTCAGTTTCGGGGGCTTTGTTTTGAATTTTATTTGAAATTCTTCAACAGGACTTCTTCTTGATGACGTAGTATGTCTTTAATTGCCGAACCGCACTGAAAGAGCTCCGTTTTGCTTCAAAACTAAGAATGAAGTAAGCAAAATCGCCTCTCGGTAGAAAGCTTTGATACAAGCATAACATCTTAGGTTACCATTTCCATTTTCATCTCATCTTTTAGCAATGCACGCAAATTGAAAACGAAAAA
Source organism: Aedes japonicus (assembly GCA_034211315.2). Classification (NCBI taxonomy): domain Eukaryota; kingdom Metazoa; phylum Arthropoda; class Insecta; order Diptera; family Culicidae; genus Aedes; species Aedes japonicus. The sequence goes on along the minus strand of JASCZW010010196.1, from coordinate 9,081 downwards.
TCGACGCGTAACCATCGGATTTCTAACTTTTTATTGAAATTTAATGTTACTTTTTTTTTTTTGGAAGTTGAAAGTAACTGTTAAAAGGAATAAATTGGTTCATACATCAAACTCCTATAATTCCGAATATTATGAATAATGGATCATGAGATGAATAATGGAACAGGTTCCCTTATGTGATAATGCTTTCCAAAAGTGCGCTAGGTTGTGATAATAAACTATGCAGAATCCTAGAGGGTTTGAGCTGTTTAGTGGAATACTTGTAACTATAATTTAGAAGAAAAATTAGTAATCTCCATTTAATTCCAACTACCTTTGCTTATCTTCGACAGATACGCGTAATCCGTCTACAATGTGCAGACTTCTTCAGTGTCTCGTACTAATAACGTACTAATAATAAGTGCCATATATTCATTTTTTGTACCTAAAAACATACGATAATTATGACGAGCGATACACCCGTTATTCTTTCATTCTGCAACAATGACACTTTAATGTATTACAACAAAACACGAAGCAAAACAACACAATATTGTATCGATGAAGGGACAGAAACAACTTGCTTTGAGAAACTGTTGTGACTCGCACACAAGTTGCTATGCACAGATAAAAAGAAACACTGAATTTTCTGCGTTATCTAATGCACATAAAGGGAATGCTAGACTTGGCAGAAAATTATGGGATATTTCATGTAAACTTAAGCCAGATAACGCCTAAATCCAGCCTGTTGTATGAAAGATTGCAAGCAATATCGTTGTTTACGCTCCTTTGGATTAGAATTACACGAGGGGAAATTTTACGCGCTTGTTAAAATTAATTATTTTTTTCTGTGTGTCCTTCATGTAACAGAGATAAAAAAAAACGTTTTGTCATTATTGCACACTACCGATAGCAACATTGCTTCATCAGCAACATGAACAAAAGGGGCAATCAGTTGTTGCTGTCAAACAAATTACTGATCTGAGCAATTATAAAATCTGTTGTGGACAGACTCCACCCTAGAGAAAAATGCGTGTTTAAAATCACACACAGAACGAAAACGAACAATATTTTGGACAAAGTTGTAGCAAATTGACCATTGTATCAAGTAAAAATAAAAAAATATATGCATTTTCGGCCTGATTTTCAACATGCAGAACATGCTGAAGTTCGGTACTTAGGACCGACAGTTGTAATTATAGCTTTTCCGATTACGCAAAGTTAAGATACACAGATAAAAAGAAACATTGAATTTTCTGCCTTATGTAATGTACATAAAAGAAATGCTAGAATTGGTACAAAATAATGTGATATTTCATGTAAATGTAAGTCAGATAACGCTTTAATCTAGCCTGTTGTATCAACGATTGCCAACTTTCTTGTATGGCGCATGAAAGATTGCAAACAATTGCGTTGCTCACGGAAATTTTACGCGCTCGTTAAATTAAATTATTTTTTTCTATGTATCTATTCAAACATGCTCATTTAGTCTTCTGAAAGATTAACATATTATGAAATAATCTGGGATGTTCTAGGTTATGCTAACTGTCCGGTCGTTCATAACTAAGAATTTACAGTTGAAACTGAAGCTTTTTGATATGTATTCAATAAAGTTCATGAAATATTTCAAGGGTAAACCGACACTATGAGATAGCCTGGGATGTTCTAGGTCATCCAAACAGTCCTGAATCTAGAAATTGGGATCTACAGTTTTAACTATAGTTTCAAGGCTAAATAAATTTACGATCTATATTCAACCGTGTTAATTGGATTTTCTAGAAGGTCAACCGATATTACGATGAAATCTGGGATGATCTGGGTCATACCAGACTGTTCATTAGCTCATAACTTAGGATCTACTATTGCAACTGTAGCTTTTTCAGATATACAAATGTACAAGATGTATTCAACTATGCTCATTGGATCAGCCAACCTGTCATGGGGTACTAAACTAAGGATCTATAATTGCAACTGTAGATTTTTCAGCTGAACAAAGTTTTGAGATGTTTTCAACCATGTTTTTTTAGTCTTCTGGAAGGTCAGCACACATGATGATCTGGGATGTTTTATAACAGCCGCAGACAGAAATAAGGATCTTAAATTCTAACTGAAGATTTTAAGGCTATACAAATTTACGATACATATTCAACAAAGTTCACTTGATCTTCTGGTAGGTAAATGGACATTATATGGTAATTTAAAATATTCTAGGTCATCCAAAATATTAAGGATTTCAGAACTTGGGATCTATGATTGGTCGGTGTTCTACCAGACTGCACCAAGCAGCTTTTGCGTCATTTTGCGTAGCTGAACCCATACAATTTTCTTTGTCTTCTTTAACAAATGATGAACTCAAATAACACAACGCTACAAAATGCACAGCGGAAGTTGCCCCAAGGTGCGAGAAAGTTAATGCATAATTATATTGAATCATAAAATTACCGATCGATCGAATATCGACAGTACAGTACAAATCGGGATTGCAAAAACTTCGATAAAACGGATGCAATAAGTAGGGTTATGCCGCTAGAAGCTAGCTGTTGCAAATCAAATCAGATTTTAGGAATAAATTATTTATGTTATGATATGAAAACAGGCTGTACGATATGCTTTAGTTCGCGTTAACAGAACACCACCAACAGATGATATATTTAACAGCTCCTGATGCTGTGCGTATATTTGATCAATCTAGAAATTCACGAAAAAATATGTTTGAAGTCATTTTTTACATTTGTTTCTTTGGATCATAGATAATGATACAAATATGCAGAATGAAACGTTCACTGCCCCTTAGATCGACACAGTCGACCAGTCTAATTCGATTTAGAAGAGCAAAAAGTGGAGTTACTCATAGATTGAGGAAAAAAAAAAACAGATATATGTAAAGGTCACTCATACTTTTCCATAAAGTTTTAATAAGAGTGACATTTCCCAAAATATTAAACAATTTCACTTAGACCATGCGTAACTCTACTTTTTGAATGTAGAAAAACTCGACTCAATTTTGAATCAATCTCAGTAGCCGTGTACTCGCAAAAAAACATGGCAAATATGAAGAGAGAAAGGGATACGAAGAAAGAGGGATAAAACCGAACATTGTCTCTTTTGAAGCAACATTTGGCATGATTAAATTTATTTTTATTGCAAAAAAAGGTGTAGAGGTGGCTGGGTTCAATTTCCGGTCTGGTCTAGGAATTTTTCGTAAAAGGAAAATTTCTCGAGGTTTAAAAAAAACTATCACATAGCCTAGTATATAGGAAGATTCTTCCGCAATGGGAGCAAAAATTGAGCCGCAGAAGATCTCTGCTACTCTCAGACGGTTTTCTGTCAGTGTTATTTCGTGTGAATTTGCCAAGGTTATTTAATAAGGTTGTGACATTTCAAAACTAATGTTCAAAATTGGCGTCGAATTTCCATCAACTAGCGCAATCCGACAAACATAATCATGTACAATTATAATGAAAATCCTGACCTTTCTATACGTCAACTCGCGAAAAAGATTGCCCGAACCCAAAGCCCACAGTGTGTTGTAGGCTCGGAAAACAGGAATTTTGCCTGGATTCTTCCAATATTAAAAGCTTCGTTCCGAATTGTAGTCGTTACAATTAATTTAATTACAAGTACTTAAAAGTAAAAAAAATCCCCTAAAATCATGTGCTTGAGAACTGTATTGTGATTACGTGACTAAATATTCTTTTGTTTTTGTATATTTATTTAAAAATCATTCATCTTACAATAGGTAGTCCTAATGTATAAAAATAAACTAATAAGCTGATTAAACCGTGTATCTATTGAAACTAGTTGAACACCGTTCTTACCCGATTAGCGAAACGTCCAGATTATTCATTACACTCAAATAGCTCTTCGACTGTAGTAAACACACGAATACATGCTGTTCATTGTATCCAAACACAGTTCGGTGAAATCTGTTCGGCACACGAAAGTTCAACCTAGATAGTAGTTCAGGAACATGTAAAAACCTAGTAGTCGACATCTTTCAGAATACGGTGGCAAGTTGACGGCCAGTTTTTCAGAGCCAAACGAATAAACCACTTCTGAACTCATTTCAATCTGAGGCACCACGTAACCTGGTAAGGCTGTCATTTCACCGACGCGTTTCCCAAAATAAGACGGAAAAGTGCACAGTACAATTACTTCCAGCAGTGTGGGTCAACTGTCGAGTTGCTTTTGATATGATCACAAGAACGTAGTTCGAAAGTCATTTTAAAATCTAAAGCTCGATTCAAAGTAAATCTGGACGCACGGTTTCATACACCACCGCGTTCCTGGTGGTTGCAACAAAAAACGATATAAGTCTTTTTGTGCCAGTAAACATCCGAATCGCTCCCTGAAACTAAATTGAGTGGCCAAAAAGCGAGCACGATTACTATACGAACGAGTTTTGACGAAATTTGATGGGTGAATTTTAATGGATGACGAAATACATGCCAAAATTAAAAACAAATCTCCGGACAAAAAAACTTACGTGGCAGCTGGTCGTGAAAATGTCCCTTCCAGATATAAATTTGTTTTTGCTGATAAGTTTTCTCGGAGACTAATGATTTGGCAAGGAATGACATCCAAGGTTTACATTAGAGAGCGTTTGAAAAAACGAATTTTACCCTTCATTCGGCAACACAAGACCAACGTTATGTTTTGGCTGGATCTAGCCCGCTGCCACTACTCAGTACCGCTTTTACTAGAATAGTATGCTGCAAACTAATGTTAATTTCGTCGCTACACCCAAAATAAAAAAGCAGGATTGTAATGCAATTTGGCAAAAAATTAACGCTTCAATTTGCTTTGCAAAAACCAATGTGTGAGTGAGGTTGTGCAGTGTATTAGTGTCGAGTATAAGATTGGAGTCCGGAAATTTATTGGCTCACAAAAACACGATCACGATACCCACGGAGATTCGAACCAAGGCCGCCTGCGTCATGACTCTAGTTCGTACAGAGACCAAAATTTTCGCCTACTTGAGAAGAGAAACGTCCTTTTTCACCCGCTTGAAGAAACAGATAAGAGAAGCGAGAAACTATTATAAGCTCACAGCAGTTTTTGCGAGAAAAGCAACGGCGATTTAGAATTTTCGGAGAGCATCAGTAGCTGATAAATCATTTCTTTTTCAGTGAATCCTAGGGGCTGATAATTATTTTTCACTTACTTTTTGATACCTGAAAGATGCACCAGTATTCATGCTTGTTTTATGCTAATATTATAATTCCATAAAAAGCCAATTTTTCTTCATGTTTTGAGCTAACAACAATTTATGTATTTGCATATCTCCTAGTATACGATCTAAGTAGCATGTTTTCAGTGAAAAATGTGACTTGACGAAAATATTTTCGTTGAATTTTGGAGAGAGATATGTACGCAAATGCAAGAGAGGATGATGAATTATCGGCGAAAAAGGAGAGATGAAAATGTGAACTAGAGAATCGACAACCTGCTTGAGAGAGAGCATGGTTTTCACCCAGCTGAGTGAGAATTTCGATCTCTGAGTTCATAATTATTCAGTCATAATTACCAGATGAGATAAGTGGAATAAAAGCCTAACAGGTGCTTGGATTGTCGAGGCACTCGGTGATACAGAAATGAAGCAAATGTCTCTCACACACACACTTCTTTATTTCATAGCGAAGAGCAAACTTGAATAGAAGGAGATCACAATGTGATGACGAATGAAAATAAAAATAGAACACTTGACAGCGGAATTCTTACAGTGGCCAATAGCGTTGCGGCATTCTGTGGTTTGTCTCAGACATATTGAAATGCTGTTGATGGTTGAACAATGGCCCACCGTTTATTTCGACTGTCGAGGCACTAAGCGACACACAGCGAAAAATTTGTTTCGAGGAATCTGTATGCCGCCAACCGCTTGCACACACTTGCATGGCTTCATTTATACCATCAAACGCTTTGTGGATCATGATGGGCAAAATTGCCTTTCAAAATCATGCGGATTTCCCGGCAATCCTCCGAATTGCCCTGAGTTCGAACCGATCGAAAATATTGGGCAATTGTCAAGCGAAAACTTCGAAGATGCGATAACGAAGTGACAAATGCACAACAAATGCGTTAAAAGTGGAATGAGTTCGCCGGTATAGTGTCACCAGCGCCTGTGCCGATCATAATGGGATCGATCACAAGTAGAGGGCGATAGTTCGTTCGAAACGGTGAAATCAAGTACTGAATAAATATCCTTTTTGCCGTTTCCCAAATCAGTCTCACTGTTCACTCAACAAGAGAATTTCCGTCAATATAGTAGTGAAACAGAATTGGATTTTCCATACGGTGAAACGTGATTACCTGACATTTATTCACGCTAACTATCAGTTTGTTTTTCTGATACCTTTCAGAAAAACTCATGCATTATAGTGGTCAATGAGTCTTAAGTCTTGAATGAATTTAAATAACTTCCAGAACTTGCCTTCTTGACATGGACAGCAATGCAACACATGAATAGTTAAGAACAGAAAAGTTGTCAAAATTCCCCAAAAATATCTGTTTTTGGCAAGCAATTTGTTCGTGTGGCAGGCATCAACGAGAAAAATCTACCAAAATGAGTGCTTGCTAGAAACTATTGCTTTATCGATAATTATGCATAAGCCGAGATGGAGTGATCTGATGCCAATAAAGTTAAACTAATCGAGGATTGGATCATGCGAGTTTTTACACCATATCTCGAACAAACGAAATGAATTGGTATATTAGAAATCAATTACTTCATATCTATAGATATATAGAGTATATCAGATATATAGGTTAGGAGCATCCTGATTATCGTGGATACAGACCTTAGCTGAGATGAATCATTTCCTACAATTATTACTTGAACTATTGGCAAACAAGCCTAAGTGCCTGGTTGACGACCCACGTGAGATTTGCATTTCTGTGTGTTAAAAATTGATTCCATCAGAAAGTGCTTGTCACACAACAATTTAAATTATAGGAATGATTTAAAAGGTCTAACCGAACTTATTTGAGTTGATTAAAGCTAAAATGGATACAATGGATCACCCTTACATAGCAATAATTGGCATCAAGTAAGTTCCTCTTTATTTTCAAGAAAAACTAATTTATAAATCTATATATTGATGTTAATAACTCAAGAATTGATACTGAAATTAAATAACACATAAGCCAAACATTTGAATTATTAACCTTTTGATGCATGTAAATTGATTTGTTTTCTTTTTTTATCATTTCAGGTAATCAATCTGCCATATAATAATACGTTGAGTGTAAGTTTCCGCCAATTATAAACGTTAAACCCCGAGGACATCAAATGTTGAATTATTTGATAATGATCTGAATAGTTTCACTAATCTGAAAGATTTAAGGACTGCCAGCAATTTTCCAGGTCGTAAAGATCGAGGTATAAAGAAAATATACAAGGATTTTATGAATATATGAAACTCATCCTTTTTTCAGACAAGGTCAAAAATTGGTGATGACCAAAATAGTTACAAGTTGGTTAGATAATTAGTTAGTCCCCACTGGACAAACATTAAAATATGATGCACAAACTATTTGTCAAGACCTCGAAGTTTGTTTTTTTTTTTTTTCAAACTTTACGATTATTGCATTATATTAGAGTCCTCCAACAAGAGTTGCGTTTTTTATTAAATCATTTCTATAACCTACGAATATGGTGTTCTAGCTTTCTCGTCTGAAACGGGCATCATTTATGCTTGCGAATTCATAAGGCTACATTCAAAGAGTCCATTTCAAGATAAATTGTTCAACAATCGACTCTCTCTTTTTAACAATCAGACCTGAACGCCTACAGTAGAACATTCTACGAACGCAGAAAAAGACGAATAAAGTTAAATGACTCATAATTAATTCCCAACTTGGATACCGACCTATGGCAACGTACCAGAATGTAACTACCCTGTACCGGTCATCCTTCAGTGCGACGCTGGCGGGTGGCGACTCAAACAGGAAATCACACACGAAGCAGCAGCTCGGCATGGAATTTAATTGTAACAAGCTAGTCAACATCAAAACAACCGATGTGACGTGACTGTGACGCCTACCCTTCATGATCAGCTCAACGATTACTACTGCGCACAAGGATGTGCGATCGTTGCGCGTGGAGAAATCAGTACAAGTTCTCCCGAAGAGCTAAAAGTGCGAGTCATCGCAAGTGGCATTGACAATTAAATATTTTCTTGCCTTGCTGTAATAAACGTAATGAACATCTTCAAAACAAAAGAACAAGGCCGTGAAGAAGGCGTTAAAAGTCACATATTAACCATAATTTACACCTCAGCTATTGGCGACATCTTAAACTCAAGCGGCAGGAGGGCAACTCCTTTCAAGGGAGTAAAATCAGCGAGACCATTCCAGGGTTTGGAACACGAGAACGGTGCCCAAAAAAAAAAAGAACGAGGAACAAAACTTCTCTCCTTCGATTCATGTGATCTAGACTGGATCCAAAAATATAATCATATTTTTGCAATTTCCCCTATTCTGATGGCAGATAATTCCCTACTGAAAAACAATGGGGTAATCGTTGCTCGTAAAAGTTCTCACCCCCTCAAGCGAAAATGGCCGTCGATAATCAATCATTGCCGAACTGGCCAAAAGGCCCAAAGCCACTGGGCGATAAAATTACACCAATCAAGCCGCACACGCCTGCATTGACAATAATTCATTCCCAAGACCGTCAGTGGTAATTTATTGACACATCAATTTCTTCCTAGGGAATGTACGCAATAACAGCCTGACGAGTTGCGACACAGCGATAGTAAGTTCGTGACCCTTCTAGACCTAAGCGAGCTTCTTAGAGATCGTTCATTAACATTCCAGTTTTTTTGTCCTACCACTTGCTAGGAAACTCAACCGGTCTAAAGTGCTGACGTCGAAGATTTCACAAACCGGAAAAGCACTGCTGCTGATGTAGCTGCTGCTGCTCTTCCCGCAACTGAGAGCGTTGGCGGTTTTCGCTACAAGCAGTGAACGAGACACAGCTCATGCGCGGTGCAGTTGCAATCAACTGACTCGGTCGTCGAACTTCAACACCGAGCGGCTCTGCACTACAGTGCCGCCGGGTGCTGATGGCAGAATGGCGCTACCAAGGCCATCATCGGATCG
>JASCZW010010195.1:0-37972 GCA_034211315.2 Aedes japonicus | reverse complement strand
AATAAAAGAGTTGAATTAAATTTTCGGTAGGAATATTTGAAGTAGAAAATTTCAAATTTCAATAAAGACCATCAAACGAATCAATTTTTTAAATCAATGTATTCCTCTGAAACCATTGGAAAATATAACTAAGATTTCAAAAGAAGGAGGAGCTACAAAAGTTTTACTTATTTTATATTCTCCTGCTTTCTTGCTTGCTTTTCGTGTATATTGGTCCATGGTTCAATGAATTTAACGAAAGTTATCAAAAGTATGCCTCCAGCAAAGGCAAGCAATCACGTTATGCATTTTGCAAGGGAAATCGTAATGCACATGAAAAAAGAATAAAATGAACATTGTACCAAAATGATTTGGATCCAAGAGTTACACCCTTTACAGACTCACACCTCCAAACAAAACATTGGTATACCAAGAAATCACCCGAAACATTCACCCACGATATATGGATTCGTACAATTATGATCCTGGTTCTACGGCAACTTCGTGTTCTTCATCTTTTTTCAGTTCTCCAATTTAACGTTCATACGTAGAAAACAATATATATATATTAAAAACTAAATTAAAATCAAATTTGATTTGAATTTAAATTTGAACTGGAATGAATAATCAGTAAGAATCATAATCAACTCTTCACCATTTACCATCTTATCTTCTGTTTTTTGGGCACCAACCACAATAACGTATGGTCTGTTCATAATCCACGTACTCATTTTTGGAAAATCAGATCTTCGCCCTCGTAGTAGACTTTTTCCATAATTTTAACTTTTTGCATGGCGCGTAGACTTTTGTTGAAACTTCTTCCTCCTCTCCAGAAAAGTCTACGTGGTTTATGAATAGCCCCAGCTTCAAATTGAAAATATCGTTTACACCCACCTCTTCACCTGTAATTTTCATTTTTAATAAATAAATATGATTTCTGGACAACCAAGATCACCGCACACTTGTCCTGCAAAACTATATATTGAACCATTGTGCACGTTATACTAGCTGTACAAAATCATAGTTTTACATCACCCAACTAAAGCAAGTATCACTCAAATAATATAAGCACAAACAAGAGCATTGAAGGAGAAGGACGACCACCTGAAAATAAGCTAAAGGTAAGAACCAACAATGAAGAACTATGATAATCATTTTCTACTTTTTTTTAAAACACTATTTTAAAAACTTTTTTGAGCGTATTTGTTAGATATGACAATTAATATATCATCAATGTGTAAATATCCCAGACTGGGACAATATCGATCAGGTCTCGTCCGATTTTAGGTTGAATAAGGAAAAAGCTTTAGGAATGTATTGCCGTGATAATTTCCGCTTTATTGGAAGACGAGAAATCTTCTACCTATCCGCGAAAATTCAGTGGAATGTTAGATAACAGCTTGAACACTGACAGCAAACCAAGTAGTACAAATCGGTCAAAAATAATATGAATAACTTGATTAATTAATCCTGAGTCACAAAGTTGTTATTTTAACTGGTTTTGCAACAAAATGTGATACTAGAAAGTTCATATTGGTAAACAATATTTAGCCCAACTGACGCACAGTGGGCAAGAACTGATGAAAAACTAAGGAAAAAATCTAAACTTTTGTCGTTTTTAAGCGCGGCTTGTAAACAAGGGCCGTTTCTGCTTGGAAATTGTCTGGGAAATCGAATGGAACTTGTTTCAATCACCGCATCGACACGGTTGTGGAGTTATAGAGCGTATTTTTTACCCCACTTCCTTATATTCTTGAATAATTTAAAGATATTTTACTGAAGTCGCTCAAGATCAACAAAATATGACTAGTCCTATGCGAATTTGTTGAAAATCGAATACAGGTTGTTTCAACCACTGCACGGCTCTGTGTAAACTTCAGGTAAAGGTGTGGGTCGATCATTGTGTAGTGAGATTTTAATTATCATCTGCGATCAAGGTAGCGCTGAATGGGCGCTTCCCTTTTCCAGAAGCGGTGGGCTAAAATCATCAAAGAAACATTTACCTCTCAAAACCGCCAGCCTGCCTGGTTCCATTTAATTGTTTTGTTCTCGAGTTACAAAGAATTTCAGGTTTCATTGTGGCGGGAGCCACCTCCCCTTCTAGAATAGGAGGGTCTCGAACCAATTTTAGAAACAGTTATTGCTCTCCACAACCACCATATGCTAAATTTGGTTGCCTTTATTGATTAGTTCTTCAGAGTTCTGCAGACATTTGTGTTTTTATGTCGGTATGGGAGCCCCCCTTTTAGAATGGGAAGGAGTCTCAAACTCACCCATAGAAACATTCTTTCGCCTTCAAAATCTTTCACATGCAAAATTTGGTTTTATTTGCTTACCTAGCTCCCAGGTTGTGCAGAAATAGGTGCTGCATTTTCCTAAGGTTATATTCTAACTCACAAGAAAGACGACAAACCGGGTCAGTGAAAATTATCGCCCTTAATGTCGCCTAAAAGTGCTATCTCAATCAGCGATTGTCACCACTAGAAAAAATACGTAGGGATTCTCATTCTTTCGGCACTTATGCGGCAGATCCTCTAAAAGTACTCGTGGAAGAAAATATGTCCTCACGCATTATATATTCAGCTATTTTCAAAGTCGCATGCGATACAGCAGACCGGAAAGAGTCGCGGAACAGCAGCAAAAATAATGAGTTTTAAACTCGACGCGAAAACAACTTAATTGTTTGCAACTTTTCCATACAACAGACTTGATTTTCAGCGATTCTGGCTTAAATTTACATTTAACGCCAAATTTAGATTCCCTCTATGTGCTGATAACGTCTGATAACGCTGGAAATTGAATGTTTTGTTCATACTGTGCAGATCATGGACGAGAACGGCTTTCCGGGAAAGCTGTAAGAAAGTTGTGCTGTGTGGAGGATATCGGTGGATTTCGGGTTCATTCCGAATCCCGTAAGGGGTTTCTTCAAGGTGACGGAATCTCATGCCTACTGTTAACATTGCTCTGGAAGGAGTTATGAGACGAACAGGAGTTCAACACGGGGAACGTTCTCAACAGATCCAGTCAACGTATCTGCTTTGTCGATGACGTGGACATTGTCGGCCGAATTATTTGAGACGGTGGCAGAGCAGTACATCAGACTAAAGCCACAAGGCGCGAAGTAGTGAAGATAGGATTGAAGATAAATACGTCCAAACGAAGCGCATCGCTGGCGATGCGGGATCGAGCTCGACAGAGCCCGACTAGGCAGCGGTGTAACGATCGACGGCGAAGAGTTCGAGGTTGTCGACGAATTTATCTATCTCGGCTCACTGGTTACTGCGAGATCCAGAGGCGCATTGTCAGTGAAAATCACGACTGCTACGGAACTGATTAGCTCCCGTACAAAGTGTATCCTGTGCAAAACTCCAATAAGACCAGTTGTTCTCTACGGGCTTGAGACTTGGACAATGCTTTAAGAGGACTTGCAAACACCTGAGTTTTTGAGCAAAGAGTATTAAGAACCATCCTTGCCGAAGCGCACGGGAACGGTTGCTGAAGATGAACCATGAGCTTGCTCCAACTCGCTGATGAACCCAGTTTTCGTAAGATGGTCAAATCTGGACGAATACGCTGGGCAAAGCATGTTGCGGAATGCCGGACATTAATGTTATAAATAAATCTACCTTCAGGCAACATTTCCATGAACAACGGATCAAGGTATAGAAGGTCCATTATAGATGATTCCGAAAGATAGCTTTTGCGATAACGATACCTTCTTGTAAAGCGAAAAGTTTCATGTTTTATTTACAATCCTTAGGGCTTCACTAAGAACTGTTCATTTATAAAGAGTGACACGTTTGTAATGCAATAAAAAGCAGAAGCTTTACTCAATTTTTATGGAATTTGAAAGTTATGTTATGCTGGTCGAACGTCCTATTAGAACCACACCTGCGTCACGATATTTCTCCATAAAACTCGGTTGGGAGGCTGCTTGTCTCCAGTTCCGCGAATGTTCCACACTTCCAAGGTCCCGCTCCTCTTGTTTTAACTCACCTAGCTCGCTTCTGCTCAATGATGGAATGTACTCTATCGGACTAATCAATACACTGACACATGACAGTCACTTTTTTTATCTGAATCAAAACGATTTAAATTTAGAAAAGTAGAGAGAACTAATAGAGAATTATTCAAAAGTATTACGAGGACTGCCTGGTAGACTGGTATTGCTCAAATTGTGGAAAAATCGAAAACTGGTGTCCATAATATCATCAAAAAAAAAATTACGAAAGGAGCATACTTTGGACGATCTGCCAAGATCCAAAACCAGAAGTGGCCCTGCCAACTCCCAAAAGCGATGAAATGTAGTTGAGCTTCTGTTCTTCTAGAAAAATCGAGCTCAGTCCGGCAGTTTTCCAAGAAACTATTTGCCCAAAGCGTCAACAAGAGAAAAACACTTCAGACCAGCTGAAACGAGTCAAAAAGCTATGCCGGATGTTTAGTAAAATATTAAGAAAAGCATCTCAATTCTTGCATCGCACACAACCTTGCCGTATCGATGGTTGCTACTCCGGTGACTTGATCGTGAAATCAGTGAAATTGCACAATGAATCAACTGAATGGGGCTGGGAGTAACTCGACCATTCTCACTGTACACGTTTCAGTGACTCAATTTCTTTAATAATCAATAACGGCGCAAGCCACGTCCCTTGCAATCAGTTGGGAATAGGAAGGAAAGTTAGTGTGACCTTTGCTGATTAGGGACTCGTGTTTACCTCTGGCATCCCCACAAAAGGTCACAGGAGGGCTTTCTATGTTACTAGGGTAGGGCTCGATGGATCAGGATTCACCTTGATAAGTGATGTGATCATATATATATATATTATGCATTGCAAAATTAAATGAACATTCACACATACATACACATGTATACATACACAAACATACACATACACTCAGTAGCAAAAAAGAAAAACCGAGCAAAACCCTGCTCCCAAAACCACGCTGTTCCAACCCCCTGTCTCCGCCAACCATCAGTACCCAAATGAACATCTGACAATCCAATAACTAATGTATAGACCTATGCGATCAAAACCCCGTGCCGACAAAACCTACAGACCCAAAGCTATCACAACATATGCGAAAAAAGCCATCCCTGGACACAGCAACCCCAAAATCCGCACCCTGTGAAGGACCCAGGTAGCACACTAAAAACCTCTCCACAGCCTCACAAAAACACAGAAAACAATGTGGACAAAACTTGAGTATTCCTCCACAAAGTGGTCCGGACCACAGCTATGTCAAAGTTGACACACCAACACGAGCACCTCCCACCCTCACCCAATGCTAACCCCGCCGAAACATCGGATGCAAAAAAGAAAAAAGCCGAGGTGAATCCATCCTTATTAATTCACATGATTTGTTACGCGTGAAATATCCCAAACAACTAGTGTAACCCACGAAGAACTTTGAAAATATGACATTCAGTATGAATTGGTTTTGTGAAAACTATGTATACAGTGTTATACAGTATTATTAATAAAATTCACCTCAGCAAGGTCAGCATCGGGTGAAGAAGGGAAATGCCCACGTTGGTACGTCAGTCCCGACGCAGCTGCAGTCCAAACCACCCTATGGAAACAGTTCAAATCCCGCCCACACAATTCTCCGTACCCTACAAGCCCCGAAGAAACCTCCAATATGCCACCCAAACCCCTCACAGAAACACGGACCTCGAAATCTCCACGCCCAAAATGACTCTCCCTCACACATGCCACGACAACCCCAAATCTATAAACCCTATCAACACGTGAAATCCCTGATCACACCAGGTCCACAGGTTTTGCACAATGCCGTCAAACCTTCATCCAAAAACACCGACAATTAACAAAGTTACAGGAGGCTGAACATGGAGTCTCCGCCAGCAAAACCCCTGCCCGGCCTCTCCCATGCCACTGAGTGTACATACACATACATATACATACATATCGAAACAAAAATATTGAATGGGACACAAAAAGGAGAAAATGGAAAGAGCTCACCCTGGTTTCCAGAACATTCCATTGCTGTGGTTGTAACATCGAGCAACCAGAGCAGGTCCGCGTACCCTCCAGATAATATTCTGTTCTTGGGCGAGATGGTCGACCATGAACGCTCCACGACCATTAACCAAACATCTCCGAGTGACGCGGGTGAACCTGAGCTCCTCCTGTCGCCGCAAGGCTGTATGTTCCGGGTTCCGTCTGCACCGGGGACACTTTGTTTTTACACCAGTCGAAAGCCTCGTGTTGGACCCGCAATCAACTCTTTATTGACCGAATCATTATCAAGATGAAAAGTTCAACACTACACAATAATTTCCACTAAATATCTAATTTTCTCGAAAATTTGTAGATAAAATAAGCAGCGAAGCACAAACACGTCAGTCCCGGAGCGCGACCTACTTCGATCCATCTTCATGGCAAGGAATTCATAGTTATGTTCTAAAACTCAAGGTCTAGCTTTTATGAACTTGAACATCCCAAGATACTCTGATAATGACTGGCGACCTAACAGAACATTTACTGAATGTGTTTGAAGACATATCGTCACCTTTTATAGGTTATAAAGATACTTTTATGACTGTTGATCCTTACTTCTGAATTCAACGGCAGGTTTGATGACCTGGAACATCCCAAAACATCTCATTATACATGTTTACCTTCTAAAAGACTCACTTAATTTGGTCAAATACATATTGTTACTTTGTTTAGTCCAGAAAGTTACAGTTGTTGATTTTTAGGTTCGAACTCCAGGATTGTTTGTTTAACCTAAAATATCCGAAGATTATCTCATTATATCTCATTATTGAATATGTTTCAATACAGAGCGTAGCTTAGCATAGCCCAGAAAGCTTATGTAACAACTGTAGGTCCTACATTCTGATCTCAAGGATAGTTTGGATGAACTAGCAGATGTCATATTGCCTTATAATGTTTGATGATCTTGAAGAAAATAAATTAAATATGTTTGAATATTTATTGTAATTTTGTAATGCTAAGAAATTACTATTCAAGCTGTAAATCTTAAGTTCTGAATGCCAGGACAGTTTGGATGACCTAGAGATTATCTTCTTGTGTATTTTTACATTCGAAAATACTCATTAAGTATGCTTCAATATGTCACGTTACTTTGTACTACCATAGTTTCAAGTTCTAAACTCCAGGACAGTGTGGATTACCTAGAGAATCACAAAGTTATAGAATAATGATTGTTGACTTCCCAAAATATTCATTTAACAAGATTGAATACTTATGGTAACTCAATGTAGCCCCAAAAACTACTGTTACAACTGTAGATCTTATGTTTTAAACTTAAGGATAGTTTGGATGACCTAGAATATTCCAAGATATGTCTATTGAATATTATTAAATACATATTGTCCCTTTGTATACTCTAAAATCCTACTGTTACAACTGTATATCTTATGTTCTGAATTCAAGGACAGTTTGGATAACCTAGATCATTCCGGTTTTCCTCATAATGTCTTTTTTTACGTTCGAAAATATTCACTGAATATATTTGCATACATAGCGTAACTGTGTAGAGCCCAAAAAACTATAACTATACTATACTGTAGATCTTAAGTTCTGAACTTAAGGACAATTCGGATGAGTTAGAACATCACAAAATTACATCAAAGAATGACTGTTGAGCTTCCTCGAGGTTCATTCAATATGTTTGAAAACATATCGTAACCTTATATAGTCCGAAAAACCAATGTTACAACTGTAAATATAATGTTTTGAACTCAAGTACATTTAGAATAACCTAGAATATCTAAGAAAGATACAGAAATATTTAACGATTATCAACAATACTATAATAATATTTCTGCATATGGACCATATCCTAAAACAACGCTTGCACTATTAAAAAAGCATTTATTTTTTCTTCTTATTTAGGATGTTCTAGGATCATATTCAGGATGATCTAGGTCGTTAATTAGACCTTAAACTCATTTTTTTTTATATTTTCCAGATATAAAAATTTATGTTAAACAAATTTTTGAAAGATTGTGTACACTTTTATTTATTCTGTGATTTTATACTGCCATTTTGACCACTTTGTTTGGGGTTATATGCTTCAACATATAGCCCCTACGATAGGGCTTACCTGAGATCGATTCAAAAAACATTTGGTTGATATTTTGGACCATTTCTCAGAAATCGTGCGTGCCAGCTGCGATGAGTTTACAAAGCGTACAAGCACACAGTTATCAAGGAAAACGGCGAGAGATTCGAATCGAATTTCTTTAATATGTATCTTTCAAATGAAAAATAAATGCTATAATTCGGTTGATTTGTTTTGCTGTAACCTATTTTTAATGACACATATTGTGAGACACTCCTGTCACAAATCGCCTTCGCTTACTAAGTTTACATGTTATAGAAGTCTAACGCTCTGAATCAATAGGAAAATAATTAAACTCAAATGTCCAATTTCCTTGCTGGCTGCGCTAGACTAAACTAAGCTAGACAAACAACCATTAGATCATCGCCATTATATTAAGTCACGTTGCAAAGCTGATGTGAAATAACAATTCGTGACCGAACGTCTGAAAACACCTCTGTTGAAACGCACCCCACTTCTAGGTTCCGTGACCTCAATGGATCAGTTCAATAACTTACAGTAGCTCTCTAACGGATCATCCGCTCGTGATGATTCAATTCTAGCTTCTAGCTGAAAGGTGTGATTTGTCCGAGACCGAAAACGGTAGTTACCTGAAACGAAAAGATAAAAATGAACAAAATTAGAACATTCTGGTCGTTTCCAAGCGGGACTTCGGTTGCTAATTAGCACTCAACTTCAAATCAGTCACAACGCAATTCTTCCCAACGACCAAAAGTAGCACCTAGGTGCGAATTCTGCTCGTGCGAAACATTGCACTATGGTCCAGATTACGAATTTACGAGGAAACATGCTCCCAGCGCCTAAACTTGAAACTTTACATCAAAGTGATGTTCTACAACATGGTTTGTATCACTAAGGCCCATTTTGTGATGTTAATTAAAATTAGGGTGGTCCCCATTTTCACGGAAATACAAAACCTAACTTTTTTATTTGCAGAAATAGACGTTTATGCATTTCGGCGAAGTTGTAGCGCAGAGATTTTCATGGAATTTTCATATATAAATTTTCATGTAGCTTAAAAATTGACCGATTGAGAGCAATTTTCCCTCATCAACTTAGGGTGGACCATAAAAATACGTTTTTTTGCCCTAACTTTTTTATTTCAATTCTCACCGTAAAGTTGTGTTGCGACGAGTTTTAGAACTTATAAAGACGCGTACTTTGATGCATAAACTTAGCCGCTAGCTTCAATCAATCAATAGTTATTGAAGTTTTTCTTAAAAAAATATGCCCTTTTCAAATGTTGATTTTTATGATTGGGGCAACCACAAAAGAAAATTGAAGACGTCATTCAAAAGGACAATTTATATTGTTTAGCATTTGTGAAAACTAGAGATATGTTATTTCTGTATCTTGATAAAATTACATTTGAATCTTGAATTGACCGATTTAGAGCAACTTTTCCCTCGTCAACTTAGGGTGTACCTTGAAAAAAACTTTTTCTGTCCTAACTTTTTTATTTCAATTTTCATCGTAAAGACGAGTTGTAAAGCTTTTAAAGGCGTGTATTTTGATATATTAATTTTGCCGCTAGCTATAACCAATCAATAGTTATTGAAATTTTTCTACTAAAACCATCTAAGATTCAAATGTAATTTTCTCAAGATGCAGAAATAACATATCTCTAGTTTTCACAAATGCTAAACAATATAAATTGTCCTTTTGAATGACGTCTTCAATTTTCTTTTGTGTTTGCCCCAATCATAAAAATCAACATTTGAAAAGGGCATATTTTTTTAAGAATAACTTCAATAACTATTGATTGATTGAAGCTAGCGGCTAAGTTTATGCATCAAAGTACGCGTCTTTATAAGTTCTAAAACTCGTCGCAGCACAACTTTACGGTGAGAATTGAAATAAAAAAGTTAGGGCAAAAAACGTTTTTTTATGGTCCACCCTAAGTTGATGAGGGAAAATTGCTCTCAATCGGTCAATTTTTAAGCTACATTAAAAATTATATATGAAAATTTCATGAAATTCTTTGCGCTACAACTTTGCCGAAATGCGTAAACGTCTATTTCGGCAAATAAAAAAGTTAGGTTTTGTATTTCCGTGAAAATGGGGACCACCCTAATTTTAATTAACATCACAAAATGGGCCTTAGTGATACAAACCATGTTGTAGAACATCACTTTGATGTAAAATTTCGAGTTTAGGCGCTGGGAGCATGTTTCCTCGTAAATTCGTAATCCGGACCATAGTGCATTGTCACAAAATTCGAATGGAAATCGAGCGGAGGAAATTTTCCCGGTAAACAACTCTTCCAAGGTTTTTCGACTCTAGAATGAATGCGCTTCCATTAGCTAACGACCGGCGCGTCCAGAGTCAAATCATAACAAATTGCATTCTCCATCAACGTGAAGGAAGTCCATTTATTTAATTTTGCTACTTTTTACGATCTCGGCCCGGGTGTTCGTCCAAACAGTGGAAGCCACTGTTTGTTTACATCGACGTCAGCGAGCCGGAATGGTACTGCGATTTGCGCTTCAATTCGCGGGCAGTTTATTAAACAGCTCAGGCAATTATTCCGCGACGGAGATGAACTTTCGTTTTTGTATATGTTTATGCGATGTATGGGGTATTTATCTTAAAATCTCCATCTTGGAGCTTCAAGTCGCTGACAACGAAGGTATGAGTTATGGTTTGTTTGACGAACTGACCTACTTATTTCGAAACCATACCCATCGCTTTATCCGCCCCGAAAAGTTCAATCAACATCATGGTACGAGTAAAATTTCTCCTATAAATGTCAACGATGATATCCGAAGTTATAATGAGACAAAATGCCGAATCATTGTTTCTCCATCATTTCAATCGCCTCTCGTCAAAAACATTCGCTAATGAACTTCCAACGTAACTTTACCCAGAAATCACGACCCATTCCAAGAATCCTCCCCCACATAGTTCGAGATCTACATGACGAGTACCAGCAACCAACCCACTAATGGAATGTATGAATGATTAAAGCTCACCCCTCCCCAGAAACCCGACCAGCCCCAGCAGCTTCAAGTTCAAGAAACCGAAAGTATGCAAAAACTTTCATCCCCATCCCCCGGATCCCATCCACATGACTGACAGAGGCGGCATTCTTCCCCAAGGACGACGGCATCAGCTTCCAGAAATATCATTACCCTTCCGCGCGCTCACCCTTGCTAGAGGTAATAAATTAAACCCAGCCAAGGTGAATTTATGGCGGCAGGGATGATAAAAGGAGAAATTTTTCCGACGTCTCACGTGAAAGTTTTCCCATTCTGTTCGAATGGGAAACTTGCTTCTTAAAGAGCGACTGGTAGTGCCGAGGCGTGCGCGAGATAGCAACGTGAGAATTTATGTCGGAACTCGCGCACACGTGTTTCTCGGAGCAAATGACTCGGCTCGGTGTGACAAAAGGCGCGAGAACTAACAAGTCATCATAAATCAAACACGGAAGCGGCAACCTTGGGGCGCGGGGGAGTTTTTTTTAAGGATCCCACCAGAAAGACGGTGTTTCTTACATGGCTGGTATGCTAATAGCTGTCACGAACAGAAGTTTATAATTAGACTGAGCCCATCTGTCGCAACATTAACTGATACGGTGTGTTACTAGTTTGGATGATGTAGGTAATTTACCGAATGGGTTTTTCGGGTACATGTAGCAACGATTATTAAATTTTCAGTTTGTGGGAGTTTCCGACGTTTAGAATAAGTTATTGAAATTGTTTTAAATTAATCCATATCAGATAGTTGAACTAACATTTCTAGAACTCTACAGACACATCCAAGTTTATGCCTATATTTATTTATTTGACAACAGCTTCGACACAAAGCCGCACAGATTGGTTAAGCAAAACTCCATTCCTAAATTTAACAACTGCTTTGCTAACATTAAAATCGAAACAGTCGCACACTTCATTGAAACGTCTACAACAGTGGGTTGTTCAGACCGTAGTTTGTTCGATTGCTGAGGATCTACAGCAGTTGCCGATTTCGGAGCTGAAGGGAAAAGGCTCACAAAAAAACAATCTTAGCCTCCTTCCACGAGTTCCGATCGACGGTGATGAAATCGAGGCAGTAGACGAATTCGTGTATCTGGGCTCATTGGTGACCGCCGATAACGACACCAGCAGAGAACACAAAGGCACATTATAGCTAGCAATCGAGCCTACTTTGGACTCCGAAGGACGTTAAGATCGAACAAAGATCGACGAACTACAAAGTGGACCATCTACAAGACATTGATTAGACCGGTAGTTCTCTACGGCCACGAAACATGGACATTGTTAGTGGAGGACCAACGCGCCCTTGGAGTCTTTGAACGGAAGGTGCTGCGTACCATCTACGGTGGACTGAAGATAGAAGACGGAACGTGCAGGAAGCGAATGAACCATGAATTGCATTAGCTGCTGAGAGAACCTCCCATCGTACACATCGCTCAAATCGGTCGACTACGATGGGCTGGGCATGTCGTAAGAATGTCGGACGTCAGCCCTGTTAAAATGATTCTCAAAAACGAACCGACAGGTACAAGAAGAAGAGGCGCGCAACGAACAAGGTCGATCGGTCAAGTAGAAGGCAACCTGCGGACTCTCCGCAGACAGCGAGGCTGGAGAGGTACAACCATGGACCGATTGCAATCGAGACAACTTCTGTGTACAGCAGAGACCACACCGGAGACCACTGGTAAGGTAAGTAAGCGCATCGATGTTCGTATAGCGGTGGGTCCACTGGGTCATTCCATGGTAGGCCACGTAGAGCATACCTAATGAAGCGCTTCTAGACTCTCTCAATACGAGCGATATGGAAGGCATTAAACGGAGCCCAAACCTGCACTCCATATTCCAGAACACTGCGAACTAAAGCGCAGAACAGGGCGTTCATTGAAATTGGAGATGCTCCGGCGTATGAAATCTAGCATGGCATTGGATTTCGCAGTTGTCCCTGAGATGTGTTCGTTAAAGCGTAGTTTACTATCAAGTACGACACCAAGGTCCTTCATCAACGACACTCTTTCTAATAAGTGTTCAGCCCGTAATACAATTGCCTGACATCGAGTGAACGTCATTACTTTACATTTTGCCACATTTATCTGCATTCCATTCATTTCGCACCAAGTTGAAACACGTTCAAC
Source organism: Aedes japonicus (assembly GCA_034211315.2). Lineage (NCBI taxonomy): Eukaryota > Metazoa > Arthropoda > Insecta > Diptera > Culicidae > Aedes > Aedes japonicus. Next base: position 24,774 of record JASCZW010010195.1, on the reverse strand, counting down.
ATCAGCTTGTAATGCACCGTAGTCTACAAGCGAAGAAATCACTCGAAACAGCTTTAAGTCATCTGCATAGAGCACTTTCCCGGACTTGAGGCTATCGCAAGTGATTGATGAAGAGGACGCCCGAAGGAATATTAAAAACGTTCGACCTAGCATCGTGCACTTCGACTAAAGCTTTGCCCGAAGACAGATATGATTTCAGCCACCAATCCGAGAAGGTAGTCCTAGGTGGTTCAATTTTTCAATGGCCAATTCGTGGGGCAGCTTGTCAAACGCTTTTGAAAATCAACGCAGATTGCGTCAACCTGACACCGCTTCTCCAGCTCATTGATCACAGTGTGAGTGTAAGTCATGAGGTTCGACGTGGTTGACCTCTCTTTTGCGAAACCATGTTCAGATGTTCAGATATTACAGGCTGGCAGTTCAAAATAGATATCGGTCGATAGTTCTCATCGCAGTGGGTGTTTCCAGCCTTGTGGATTGGAATAATTTGATGTCAACGTCCAAGCATCCGGAAATATGCCTTCGATCAAGGACCGGTTGAAAATCGCAGCGATGGGACCAGGACCTTTAGATAAATCGACTGCGCTGAGAGTTTTCGTCATTGAAAGTGACTTGAGAAAGTCGAAGGTTATACGATGAAAGACTTTCCAAGTATTGCTGCGGCATCGGATGTGGGTTGTCGTCATGTACGGAACGGAAGAACTCGACGAATAGATTCGCAGCTTTGACCGACGAGCAAGAGTTATGAGACTTGTAGGAAACATCAACAGGAACTCTGGCAGAACTCTTTCGAATGTTGATGTAGGTCCAGAAAGAAGATGTTGTCTAAAATTTGCTTGGATACTGTCGATATACTCACGGAAACGAATCTGTTGCAGATGAGTCTTTTTCAGCAAGCGTAGAATTCCTACGGCGAAAAACCCATTTCCTGATCTTTCGTAAGCGGTTACCACCAAGGTTGGCTGTATAACATCAAGATCTGAACTCCATGATGCTTGGAGTAGCCATTACATTGCAGGAACACAACAGTATGTTCATTCCGATGTAATGATGATTTATGTGGATCTATCAACTTGGGTCGTGACATTGTGGAGCCACATGTTGATCCTACGGATCCGCAATATCTGAACTCAAGGATAATTTGGAGTTTCATTAATGATGGTGGACAACTGTAAAAAGCCCATAACCATGATAAGGATAAACATTGTCCAAACTATAAGCTCCATCAAGACAGCGTAAAATTCCCTGTTGATCATGAATGAAATTAACATCAAGACTAAAAGATAGATAGTTTGTACTGTAAATTGTCTTTGCTAGTTTAAAAATACCCCCCCCCCCTCACGGTTCATAAGGCAGAGGGTCTTAGACCACTAGAAACATTTCTTGTTATCAAAACCCTCCAAATGCCAAATTTGGTTCCATTTGCTTGAATAGTTCTCGAGTTATGCAGAAATTTGTGTTTCATTTCTACGGAGGGAGCCCCCCCCCCCTTCATAAAGCGGAGGGGCCTCAAACCACCATAGACACATTACTTGCCTCCAAAAACCGCTACCTGCTAAATTTGATTCCATTTCCTTGATTAGTTCTCGAGTTATGCAGACATTTGTGTTTCATTTGTGTGGGGGTCCCCCTTTCCAGAGGCGGAGGAGTCTTTATCCATCATAAGAACCTTTTCCAGCCCGAAAAACGCTTGCATACAAATTTTCACGCCAATCGGTTCAATAGTTTCCAATTATATAGAACTGATGAAAACTAAGGAAAAAATCTGTAACTTTTGTCGCTTTTAAGCGCGGCTTGAAAAAAAAGGCCATTTCCAGTTGGAAATTGTCTGGGAAATCGAATGGAACTTATTTCAATTACCTCACGGATATGGTTGTGGAGTTAAAGAGCTTATTTTACCACACTTCCCCTTGTATTCTTGAATAATTTATAGAGATCTTTGCACGGAGAGGCTCAAGAACAACAAAATTGTGCTAATCTCATGTGAAATTTCCTGGAAAATCGAACAGAAGCTGTTTCAACAACCGCACGGCTCTGAGAACGCAGATATGGCTGATTTTACCCCACTTCTCCTTATATTATTGAATAATTTAAAGATATCTTTGCTCGGAGTCGCTCCAGAACAACAAAATAGGGCTAGTCGTATGTAAATTTTTTTGGAGGATCGAATAGAAGTTGTTTCATCTACTGCACGGCTCTGTGAACAAAGATTTAGCTGATTTTACCCCACTTCCTCTTATTTGATTTTCCAGTAAATTTCACAAGGGACTAGCACTATTTTGTTGATCTTGAGCCTCTCCGTGCAAAAATGTCTATAAATTATTCAAGAATATAAGGGGAAGTGGGGTAAAATAACCTCTACAACTCCACAACCATATCTGTGCGGTGACCAGTTTCATTCGATTCCCCAGACAATTTCCAAGCGGAAATGGCTTGTAAAAAATCGCGCATAAAAGCGACAAAGCGGAAATGGTTTGTAAAAAACCGCGCATAAAAGCGACAAAAGTTACAGATGTTTTCCTTAGTTTTCATCAGTTCTTGCCCACTGTGGAATGAGAGAGACCATCAGGGCACCCGATTGAAGTAGACTGGATGGCGAGAATGAGAATGCCAAGTACCCATTGCTAACAGTTTGTGAATAGAGGGCGGGCTCCTTTTCCCGACCATTGAGGCATCCTCATGTTAGACAACTCGCTCTTAACGTACACTCAGTAGCAAAAAAAAAGCCGAGCAAAATTTTGCTTAAAAAAACCGCGTTGTTCAACCTCCTGTAAATTTGTCAATTATCAATATGTCTCGATGAAAACTTGACAACAATATACAAAATATATAGACCTAATGTGACCAAAATTTCATGTTGATAGAATGTATAGATTTGAAGTTATCATAACATATGTGAAAAAATACATTTTTGGACATACCAATTTAAAAAACCCGTATTTCTGTGAAAAATTTAGGTAGCATTTTAAAAATTTCTCCATAGCTTATAAAAGTACAGAAAGTAATGTGGACAAAATTTGAATTGTTTCCTTCAAGTGGTTTCGACTACAGCTGGCGTCAAAGTTGACGTACCAACATGAGCATTTCCCTTTTTCACCCGATGCTGAACATACTGAAATATCGGTGCAAAAAATAAGCCGAGGTGAATTCATCTTATTAATACACATGATTTGTTACGCGTGAAATATCCCAAATAACTAGTGTAATCCACGAAGAACTTTGCAAATATGGCATTCAGTATGAATTGGTTTGTGAAAACTACGTATACAGTGTTATACAGTATTATTAATAAAATTCACCTCGGCTTTTTTTTTGCACCGATATTTCAGCAAAGCAGAAATGCTCATGTTGGTAAGTCAACTTTGACGCCAGCTGTAGTCCAAACCACTTGATGGAAACCGTTCAAATTTTGTCCTCATTATTTTCTGTACTTTTATAAGCTATGGAGAAATTTGTAATATGCTACCTTACTTTTTCACAAAAATACGGGTTTTTGAAATTGGTATGTCCAAAAATGACTCGTTTCACATATGTTATGATAACTTCAAATTTATAAATTCTATCAACATGAAATTTTGACCACATAAAATCTATACATTTTGTATAATGTTGTGAAATTTTCAGCCAAAAATATGGATAATTGACAAATTTACAGGAGGTTGAACAACGGGGTTTTTGGAAGCAACATTTTGCTCGGCTTTTTTTTTGCTACTGAGTGTATAAGTGATGTTGCCTATCGATCCACCCAACCCTTTTTTGGAGTTTTATGCAAGGGCATTATGAGGATGATCAGTGGTTATTAAAGGTTGATCAAGTCTAATGTTGGAGTCAGTGTTGAAAGCGAAAAAAAATGTCCATTCAGTACAAAATCTTATGCGTGGTATTAAGAAGAATTTTCGGGCTTTTGGATTTGGTAGAGAAATACAGTGAAATAAAAATACCTTAACCAATATTATACATTGTATTCTATTCCCTGAATATTTCATGACAATCGGTTGAGAGACTTGTTTTTGAGGACGAGTTTAAAGTGATGCAATTTAACTGTGGACACCCTTTAGTGCATCCAGTACATCATGTGAAAAATATTTCTAATGGATTAGAAAAAATATGCTTTCCAGGATGCTTTCAAAAACTGGTTGTGTTGGCGTTGTATTAGATTTAATCAAACAAAATCAAAATAATACTTCGTTGAGTCCTATGATGATTTGCAGACTCAAAAGTTACAACCTATTGAATATCCCACAAATCGGAATAGTTCCACCACTAGGGAAAACCACATTTATTACTAAAACCTCAAGTTCCTAATTTAATTAAATTGAATCATCACCTGCGATAAAGCTGACTGACCCCCAATAAAGGTATGTGTACCTGATGACTTTGACAAGTTTGGAATAACCTCATGAAATGACCTGAGAAATAAAGTACGAAAATCTCCGCCGGGCCATTTCTGTGGTAATTGGAATTGAAAAGTTTCCACCGTTCTCGTTCTGCCAATGACTTTTTAATGCCCTCGCAAAATGCCGGATGTTGATGGTGGGAGTTGGTATCAAGAACATCCCCGGCTCGGAATGTTATTCATTCGGTAAATCCCGAAGTCTCCCGTCGATGGCGACCGGCCTCCGACGAAATGACAAAAGTTGACCTACCACACTCCGCCGAAGCTCACCTCTCCGGGGTCCATTATTGTCTTATTTATGTTTGGAGTTTTGCCTTCCCAAAATTAATTTAATGCTTCTCGTTGCGTCTTCCGTTCCAATTTACCACTGAGCTGTGAAAAAGTAACTTGCAAACGGCCGTATTCCCTCCGGATATGCCGTCTCTCCATTTCTGGCTGAGTTACGACTGGTGTGATTTGGGACCTGCCGTGCCATGAAAATCCGAACGGTTCAATCATAAAAGGAATTAGGTTAATCATAAAACTGAAAGTTACATATTTCGAAAATGCTTTCAAATGAAGTTTAAGAACTTCCAATGCCAAGTCACCAAGAACCAATTTGATGTTAACAACCCGAATCAAACTTCCCCATCAAGAGCGAAACATCCGGAACGAACCTCCATCGAGCAGAACAAAAGTCATTCGGTTCTAGTAATTTAAAAACCTACTCCGACGCCCATAGCAGAGATTAGGAGCAGCAAAAAAAGGAAAACTAACAAGCAAACCGAACTGACTGGAAACATTTCCTGAACAGAAAAATCTACTACTACAACATAACGGTGCCCGTTGGGCAGGCTGGGCAAACTTTATGAGGCTGTTTTGCTTTCTTCTCCTCCTCCTCCTCCTCCTGCATCCCAGCTCAGAGTAAACACCCCCGGTCGGTCCATCTCTCGAAGCCCCCTTGTGAAAGGCTGGAAAATGTTCGACATTGTTTTCGCTGGCAGCCGGAAAACGCCAATACTCTTCCCCGAACGAGATGAAGCGGCACGATTTTCCAATGAAAAACCCAACCGGAGAAGGCATCGTATTTGTTTATAATGTGAGTTATTCTCCGATGGCAGCAGAGGGAAGGCGGCCTTGAAATTGATAGCTTTGGGGAAAAGTGGCGACAGATACGAGGCGGGTTTCCCTCCGACGACGGTTGTGTTGGTTGCGTTCTCATTATGATACGGATGTTTGGTTTTGTTTTTCTGCGCCGAAGTTTTTTAACATTTGGTAAACAGATCTCTGGGGCAAAGTTTTCCCAAGCTAGGGATTTCAAAGGTAGGAATCAACCACCGCTGCACAGTGGGAGAAAAAGTGCCCGAAACGCGAAAGAATTCAATAACTCAGCGCGGAACGATTTCTTTAAATGTTACCTCAAATTGAAGGAAAATTTCTAAGGAATCAATTGGACGTGGTCTCATTGCCGTACTGAACTGCTTGGGGAGTAAATGAGCTCATTTTACCATGGTTCCCTTAATATTACCAGAAATGTCTTTGCTCAGTGTGACTCAAGATCAACAAAATGTTGCTAGTCCTATGTAAAATTTCCACGAGAATCGAATGAAGTAGATTTCGTTCACCGCACGGCTCTGTGAATGAAGATATGGCTGATTTTACCCTGATTCCCCTAATATTTTCATGTTTTTTACAATTTTTTTTGCTCGGTGTGACTCAAGATCAACGAAATAATGCTAGTTCTTTGTAAAATTTGCTGGGGAATCGATTGAGATTGATTTCATTTACCGCACGCCTCTATGAACGTAGATATGGCTGATTTTACCCTGATTCCCCAAATAGTTTTGTATTTATCATAACTTTTTGGTCGGAGTTACTCAAGTACAACAAATTCTGGCTAGTCTTTCTTAAAATTTGCTGGAGAAAAAGAAACGGGGAGAATCAGGATGAATGCAAAGAAGTTCATTGCATTCATTCGTGCCGTCAGCTGTAAGCACCTGAACAGTATAAAGTAGGCAGGAGACAGCATTTTCAAGAATTCATTAGCTGACGTTTTGAGTGGTGCCAGGTTTACTAATAATGATTTTTTTTTATTTATTTCGAAAATATAGGGGGAATCAAGGTAAAATGTGCCATTTCTTCGTTCTAAGAGCCGTGCAGTGAACGAAAACACAAAATTTTACATAGGACTAGCATAGTTTTGTTGATCTTGAGTCACACAGAGCAAAGCCATTTCTAAATAACATAACAATATTAGGGGAATCAGGGTAAAATTAGTCATATCTTCGTTCACAGAACTGTGCGGTGAACGAAATCAACTCTAATCGATTTTCCAGAAAATTTTACATAGGCCTAGCCTTACTTTGTTGATCTTGAGTTACACCGACCAACGAAATTTCTGAATTACAAAAGAAATATTAGGGGAATCAGGGTAAAATTAGCCATATGTTCAGTCACAGAGTGGTGAAACTAACTCCGAACAAGTCTCCAGGAATTTACAAGGGACTAACCTTATTTTGTTGCTTTAGAAAAACACCAAACATAAAATTACTGGAAAAAAAAAGAAAATGTTTGGGGAATCAGGGTAAAATCAGCCATATCTGCATTCAAATAGCCGTGAGGTTGATTAAACTAACTCCAATCGATTGGCCAGAAAATGTTATATAGGATTAGTCTTATTTCGTTGCTGTAGAAACACACCGAACAAATGCATCACTCAAAAAAAAATGAGAAATTAGGGTAAAATCAGCCATATCTTCAATCACAGAGACCCGTGCGGTTGTTGAAACTAACTCCAATCGATTCAACAACCATTCAACAATGCAATCAGGCAATTTTACATAGGACTAGCCTAATTTCGTTGATCTTGAGTCAAACCGAACAAAGCCATCTCTGAATAACCCAAAAATATTAGGGGAATCGAGGTAAAATCGACCATATCTTCGTTCACATAGCCGTGCGGTAAACGAAATCCAATCGATTTCTCAGCAAATTTTAAAAACGACTAGCTTTAATTTGTTGATCTTGGGTAGCTCCGACCAACAAAATTTATGATAAACACAAAACAATTGAGGGAATCAGGGTAAAATCGACCATATTTTCGTTCACAGAGCCGTGCGGTAAACTAAACCAATTTCAATCGATTTCCCAGAGAATTTTACAAAGAACTAGCATTATTTCGTTGATCTTGAGTCCCACCGAGCAAAGAAAATTGTGAAAAACATAAAAATATTAGGGGAATCAGGGTAGAATCAGACATTTCTTCATTCACAGAGCCATGCGGTAAACAAAACTAACTCTAGTCGATTTTTCAGGAAATTTCACATGGGATTAGCTATATTTTGTTGTTCTTCAATCACATCGAGCAAAGAAATTTCTAAAAAACACAACCATATTAGGGGAATCAGGGTAAAATCAGCGATATTTTCATTCACAGAGTCGTGCGGTGAACGAAACCAATTTGAATCGATTTTCCAGGGAATTTTGAATATGACTAGCATCATTTTGTTGATCTTGAGTCACACCGAGCAAAGAAAATTCTGAACAACAAGGAAATATTAGGGGAACCAGGGTAAAATGAGCTCAGTTGCTCCCCAAGCAGTTCCATGTCCACTCGATTCCTTGGAAATTTTCCTTCAACTAAAGGTAACCTTTACAGAATTCGTTCCACTCCGAGCTGAGATATAGAATTGTTTCGCGTTACGGGCACTTTTTTTCCCACTGTGCACTGGTCTAAGTATTTTCGCTCCAGTTCTGAGAGGAGGGAAAGTTTTACGAATTGTATTGGATATGTGGACAGTTGGTTGTTTAGGTGTGGAATGTTTTGGGAATGACATCCTGGGAGAGAGTAGCAAGTTTGACTTCCTAGAAATTAATTTGATGCCAGTGACAGAAGGAATGATGATGGGCATCTCAAGTTTGTCCATGGAGTTTAGTTCGGGCCTGGTGTACATCGGAAGGTTCTTGCGATCTCCACTGAATGCTGGTTTAGTGACCTGACTTTGAAGCTGGGTTTAATCCTAAAAGGCCCTTTGAAAATCATGAACCAAAAATTGATGGATCTGAATTTACGCGCTAGTTCCAATATTTCGTCGGCATTCAAATATAGCCGGAACACACAAATTCGACCAAAATTAAAAAAAAGTTGACGTTAGAAATACTAGCTGCCTATCCTGTCATTATAACTTTTAAATGTTTAAACCATTAGTCAATTTGATATTCTTTTTAAGATTGAACTCATACAACAGGTAAGATTTTAAATTGAAGGGTGTCCCATATACAATTGCATCACGGAAAAAAACGCTGTACAAAATTACCCATCCGGTATTTTCGCTTGAAAATTTGGGTAGAAGTAGTTTAGAGTGTTTTTTTATTACTGCATTTTTATCGATGTCAGTTTTTCGAAAATTGAAAAAAAATGGCGTCAGTCGAAAAGCAACGTTTTGCAAGGCCCTTAGAAAAATACTGGGCAATTATGAAGCAGGTCTACGGAAGCATCACAAAAAGTTCAAATCTGAGGAAGACATGAAGAAAAACGAGGGTTTCCATACACAAGAAGCTCGAGAAAAATTTTGTTCAGACCTAATGAGTGGAGTCAAGCGTAATCTGCGAGCGAACGGTTATGGTATAGAAGTTGAATTTAATAAATATGCGAACGCATAATAATGGGTTATATTTTATTGCCTGAAAGTTTGAGAAGGATCGGTCAACTAGGTAATTTTCTCTATAGCGTTTTTTCCGTGATGCAATTCGATGTGGGACACCCTTTAGAATTACAAGACGTTTCAATGTAAAAACAGAACATGATATGACAAAAACAGAAATCTAGTAAGTAAAAGTATATTAAAAATTAATCAAAAAACAGCATTAAAGAGCGATACGGTCAAAATTTGGTCAATATCAACTTGACGTATTTCTTTCAATTTTGCATTTAAAAAACCTGAACACCCCTCATTTTGAAGGTGTGTGTGTGTAGAATGTTGCTCCTATTTTGATTTTAATTCACTCTTCAGTTGTCAAAATGCCGTCCAAGCAAGAAGAGCAGCGTATCAAAATTTTGCTCGCGCATCGCGAAATCCGAGCTACTCGCACGCAAAGTTGGCAAAATCGCTTAAAGTTGCCAAATCAACCGTTACAAATGTAATTAAGAGTGTTTGAGAACGTTTGTCGACAGCCAGAAATCTGGATCGGGGGAAATCGAAAACCGGAAGCCGCTGAGACGACAAAGAGAGTTGCCGATAGTTTCAAGCGAAACCCTAACCTATCTCTCCGAGATGCCGCAAATAAGCTGGGTGTATCGTCTACAACCGTGCATCGAGCCAAAAAACGAGCCGGACTATCGACTTACAAGAAGGTAGTGACTCCAAATCGCGATGATAAACAAAATACGACGGCCAGCGCGATCCCGGAGGCTGTACACGACGATGCTGACGAAGTTTGACTGCGTGGTAATGGACGACGAAACCTACGTCAAAGCCGACTACAAGCAGCTTCCGGGACAGGAGTTTTATACGGCAAAAGGAAGGGGAAAGGTAGCAGATATTTTCAAGCACAATGAAACTGTCAAAGTTCGCAAAGAAATATCTGGTTTGGCAAGCACATCTGTACCTGTGGCTTGAAAAGCAGCATTTTTCATAGCTTCCGGGACTGTCAACCAAGAAATTTACGTGAAAGAGTGTTTGAATAAACGTCTGCTGCCTTTCCTGAAGAAACACGGTTGTTCCGTACTGTTTTGGCCGGATTTAGCATCTTGCCATTACGGTAAAAAGGCCATGGAGTGGTACGCCGCCAACAACGTGCAGGTGGTTCCCAAGGACAAGAACCCTCTCAACACGCCAGAGCTCCGCCCAATTGAGAAATACTAGGCTATTGTCAAGCGGAACCTAAAGAAGACCAAAAAAACTGCTAAGGACGAGCAGCAGTTCAAGGCAAACTGGCTTTCTGCGGCGAAGAAGGTGGACAAGGTGGCTGTACAAAATCTGATGGCAGGGGTCAAGCGTAAGGCCCGGCAATTCGGATTTGGAAAAGCGGAAGCCTAACTGAATATTTTTCCTGAATTTTATACTAATTGAACTTGAAAAAGAAATTTAATTTGATTTTTTATATAAACGATTTCACCGATTTACACGCGATTTCCCTTGACCAAATTTTGACCGTATCACCCTTTATATCTACAGTGATCCCTAAAAGAAGGTAAAATACAATACGCAAAAACGCAGAAAGAAAGAAGAAAAAATATCTGTTTCCAATTATTAAAATGACTGAAAGCCAGAGAAATCATCTCAACGTAAAATTTACAGCATACGGAAAGGGAGGAAGATTGAGCAGAATGCTGATACAGAATAGAATAAGTTTTCTGTGAATATAGTCAGGATCCCAAGATATAGCATATTCTGACAGTTCTGTCACATAAAAGCGCCGCATAGCGATAAAATTCTGAACTATTAGTTACAGATCAAAAGACCATGGCCCACTGAGCAATTTTTTGAAAACAGAATCGTTATGTATGGCAAGGACCCCGAGATATAGCATATTTATATAATTAACCACTTGTACACTAGCGCCACGTAGTGAAAATATCCTGCACTACTGGTCACAAATCGAAAGGTCTTGACCTACTAAACAGCCTTGCTGAAGACTGAAGCCAAGTATTTCAGACGGATCCACTATGTTCCAAAAATATACAATCACACTAGCGCCGTGTGGTGGACAGATTCAGAACTGATGGTCACCAATGAACAGGTCGTGACCTAGTGAACAACTTTACCGAAGACTTATCAAAATGCCAAGTTACAGCTTGGTCAGGAAACTCAATTGCAAGCCAGCGCCGCGTAGCGGAAAAATTGCGACCTCTTTAAAAGGTTTTGTTCCACTGTATAACATTGTTGAAAATAGAAACATTATACCTGATCCGGATACCAAGATAAACCATATTCCTGAGAATAATTTGGCACACCAGCGTCGCTTAGTGAGACTGTCAACTGTTCGTAAATGAAAAACCTTTGACCTACTGAATGACTTTGCTGAAGACAGTACCATTCCATGTGATCCGTATCACGAGATATTCCTTGAAGGAATGTGTTGTACAAAGTGTTACTTGTTGTGATACAAAAGTTGGCGTGAGTGCTGAAAGGTGAAGTAAACCACCATCACACTTAGTGATGGCTACCCTAAGAGTATCGCGTCTGTTAGTTTAAATTGGTTCAAATCGTTGTACACGACCAGAAGGAAACAACCAAATTAATATAAGTTTTGTTGTTCAGTTACGCTGTTTTTATAACAGAGGATGTAGGTATTTAGATCGTGAATGTAGTTCAAATTTTGCTTTTATAATTATGAACTTTTATTTTTATTTTACTCAAATTTTCAATTTTCAACAATTAATTGAAAAAGAATTAACATTAGGACTCACAGCATTTAAAAAAAAATGAGTTTTAAATTTAAGTGTGGCAGTTCAAATTTGGAGTAACTGGTTGAATTTTAAATTTTGTCCACTGCAAAATGAAATTTAAATTTATATTGATATTAGAATTTCTTATTTAAAATTTTCTATGCACAGTTCTCAATTTTCAATTTTCAGTTTTCACTTTTCCATTTCAATTTTTGTTCCTACTTGAATTGAAGCATATTAATTTAATTCCATTTAAATTTTCAACTGTCAATTTAAATTCAAAATGGGTTAACATTTGTTTTTGGATTATTTGGGATAATTTTATATTTTATGTTTTCAATTTCAACTTCTGATTATGAATTTCCATTTCTGAATTCGTACTTTGCATTTCAAATTCTTAAATGTGAATATTCAGTTTTAAGTTAAAGAAATTGAATTTAACAAACTGGAACGAGTTGTCAGTAAACAGGTTCCCATTTTGCCATTTCCGATTAACGGTTTGCATTTTTTAATTTTAAATTATCATATAAATCTTAAATTATTAATTATCATAGGTGCAAAATTATCAAATTTGCAGTTTTAAATTTAAAATTTTTATTACATAGTTAAATAACATTTGAATTTCGGAGAGTTTAAAATTCTGAATTTTGTGCTTCAAAATTTAAGGATTTTGAATTTAAGATTTTGGAACATTTGAAAAGAGATTAAAATCAAATGTGAAGTTCTAATTTCAGATTTTAATTTTACCATGCAGAAATTTCACGATTTGAGTTTGGGTAACCTGGAACTGGAACTGGAACTGGAAATCGATTTGCAATCGGGTTACGTTAGCATAATCCACGACGAACTTCAACCACGCAACTTAAAAGTCAGAGCACTGCAGGAACTGGCGGGGCCTTCGGATGGCGGCAGCCACATTTGTTTGCAAAATGGTACAAATAACTTGATTGTGACTTAATTAGGTCACAATCAAGTTGCGGCACCCAATAATGCCGGTTTTGTGTTGCTTGAGAAGCTCAAGATCGGCACGAGATTCGTTTTAACTCCTTGATGGTCTTGAAAAACACCATTTTGTTTCGGTTGGGTTCGGAGAAAAAAAAGACTGACACAAAAAGTAATTTTACAAAACCATGTTGATTCTATCTTCTCGATTGTAAGTATGGACTGTGAGTAAGTAAATAAACTTAGGCGGTCGGTTAGGTATTTACAGCAAAAGTCTTCTCTTTCCGGAAACACAGTGGTCGTGAATTTGGGCTCTAACCAATCAACGCGTTCGTGGCATCATCACATATAGGCAACTAATTTTGAAAACTGATCAACTGATCCGAAAACTGGTTAACATATAAGATGACCTTTATAACCGTTAACTCAAGTAAACAAGTCTCGAAAATAAAAGAATTACATAGAAATTCATAACCAAAAAGCTCAAAAAGCTCAAATCCCAACCAGAAATTAAATTTACATCTAGTCATCGATGGTCAAAATCTTATCTAACAATTCGAAAAACCATCTACAAATAGCTCAGAAATACCAAAACAGAAAAACAACTGATATAAATTGACTGAAGACTAGACATAATCTAATCTATCTAATCTAATCTCATACTAACGCAGCCAATTCTTGAAAGCATCCTGGAAAATGATGTTTTCTTGAATACATCATTTTTCTTGTCATCGGCCAGGCCAACTGCGTAGTATGTGCCGCAGAGAGGATTCCAAGAAATAGAGCGATTCCAGAAAGATCTAAAATCGCTTTACTACTCTGAATCAAGGGAAGGAAGAAAGCGTGGACCTCCCGTACCAAACGCTTCCATGTTGAGTTATACAGTGTGATAATTTGTACCTTATCGTTGGGAGCATAGATGCTAGAAAGATTAGTTTATGCTCCTTTTGCCTGTGGGTGAACTTTTGGCATTTGAACCAAAAGCGTGGCAATAATTGCCAAGGTTATAGCGCCTTATCTCGCTCCATGGGAGGTATGTGGACTAAAACTTACGATGATGGATAAATGCGAAGCTGAAAATAGCATAAAAAATATTGTGAAGGGATGTTATAATATAAAATGAGAATAACATGTGTACTATCTGCATGTCTTCTGATTCCATGGATGATCCAAAATTATATACCGTATAAAGAAATAAAGAATACTTACATTTTTCGTGGTAGGGTAAGACTTCAGCATGCTATCTTACCGCGCTGCCTACATTGCGTTGGTGGGACTGCCTCTAAGGTATAGCTGCCGAGGTACAGCGTTTCTTACTCGGCCGCTGGTGAACAGACCTCCTTGGTGGACAGACGCTCGGCACGTACCTCCTCAATCTAGCTGAAGTCAGAAGGACAACAGTGCCCAGGCTGCACTACCAGCTAAGTACGCAACCCTTAGCTGGCGGTCTTTGTCATCTGCTGACCCGTGGAAGCATGAGGTAGGAACTTGTGAGGACCAGAGCTATGTTGCGGGGACGCACGCTCCATCACAGTTGTCGACTCACCATTTTGCAGCCCAATTGACTGAAGACTAGACATAAATAAACGAACCTATCAAAACTGAACTACAACAAGCTGAAACTCTTCATAGGGAAACATGAGAATTTAACAACATAAACCAACTGGTTGCAGATCTATTGCATCCATTCATTTTGACCAAAATGCCTGAAAAAATCCGACGGAACGTTGATCTTCTTATTGTTTGACATGCATCAGATAGCCTAGTAGCACACTTGTTGTCATTCGGTTAAGATAACATAAATATGACTTGCTAAGTTACTATAACTAATAATGGTAGTAGTGTGCTACTTGGATAGTCAGATGGAGTTATCTGTAATACAACTGCTGAGCATCCCTGCATGGACTTGTCTCGGAAATTAGGTGTTGCATAATCTAAAGGTTTGTTATTTTTGACGACGGATTTAAACCAACAGTAAGGTTGCTGTTGAGGTCACTCATAAGAAATGAATGGCTCATATCAATAGCTTAATCAATTATGTTAAAACATGATGTTTAGGAATTGATTTAAACCAACAGTAAGGATGCTGTTCGGGCCACTCGCAAGTGTGGGTCGTTTGCGTCAATGGAGTACGAGAATATTTTGGGGTCCTCCCTTAGCTCAATCGGCGAAGGCACAGCTACAAAGCAATACCAAGCTGGATGTGACTGGGTTCGATTACCGTCTGGTCTAGGAATTTTTCGTAATGGAAAATTTCTCGACTCCCTGGGTTTAGGGTATGATGGTACTTGCCACACAATCATACTAAAAATGGTACCTGGCATCGAAAGCTCTCAATTATTAACTGTGGAAGTGCATTCAGAACACTAAGTTGAGAGCAAGCAATAAGCAAATTGTGGAAGCAATAAGCTTGATATGCTAAAAGAAGAAGACGAAGAAGAAGAAGCAAGGTTGCGGCTTATCATTTTTGACTTATCCATATTCATTTGCCGATAGCTCTTCTCAGAAGCTCAATTTCAAAATATAATGTATGATAAACTTATGGTGCTTGAGTAGACCTACAACTTGGTCTAACAATACATAGCTCTATCTCTTATATCTGAGGAATAAGAGCGTATATTCGCAGTGATCTTCGCGATGATATTCGCGGTGAAGATCACGCGATTATCATCGTGAAGATCACTGTGAATATACGCCTCATGTCGAAGATGTAGGAGTTAGAGCAGGTACTGATTAGACAAAGTTGTGGGTCTACTCATGCACATGATTCATCATACATCATATTATCAAATCGACCCTCTGAAAGGAGATATTGGCAAATGAATATGCCTGAGTCAAAAATGATAAGCCGCAACCCTGAGAAGAAAACACAAACACTTTGAAAGCAAACGCAAAATGTGGGATAATAGATGAAAGAGTGAAACTGAAGTTAATTTAAAGCTCGGAAATGAGAAGTGTTACGATCAAAAAAGTTCTACCGACCAACGAGTGCTGAGACCTGAGTTTCTACTACAGAAACGAGCACTACCAATATGCGAGTGCTGAGGGATGGAAATTTTCATGAAAGTAAGGCGGAATTTTTTTGAAAGTAGTTGAATCTAACATCGGCTCTTAGAAGCAGCTGTTCGAATACTTATGAAAAATCACTACGTATTAAACGTTATAAATGAGAAAATCAAAAACAAAGATGAGCTAAAAGCGGCACAGTAAGAGAAGAACGAAGTGGAAGTCGTGGAATAGAAGAAGGATAGTAGAAAAGTAGCAGAAGGAAATGAAATGGAGCTGAAGCGGAAAACAATTTTTCCGAAAAAAAAATCGATAAAGAGGAAAACCAAAGAAAATATAAGTGGAGAAATAGAAAACGCTGAGAATGGAAAATTGAAAAGCAAGAAAAATAGAAAAAACATATTAACAATAAGTGAAGTGAACAAAAGAGGAGAAAGACATGGGCATGGTGACGAAAAAAAATGAGTTTCTGTAGAGAGCAGTAAAAGGAGTGATCAAGAAAGAAGAAGTAACAGTGAGAAAATTAGGAGTAAGAAAACCAGAAAAAAAGTGAAGTAGATAAATAGTAGAGTAAAAGAAAATTAAAAATAAACAGAAAAACAGAACATAAATGATTACAGACGAAGAAATGGATAATAAAAGAAGAAGCAGTAAGCAGATACTGAAGAGGAGGAAAAAAATGAAATATTGAAGCCGTAGACGCAACACGCTTCAAGATGTCGGAAGTATACACTGTTGAGAACCTAGGGCTGCCAGAGCAATCGTTTGACGTGGAAAAGTTATCGGAAGAGTTCAAGCACTTACGGCGTGTCTACGTCCGGGTACGTCCGATCACGATCTTCACGACTACGTACGTGAGTTTTTCTCTGTAGAGGGAAGTGAGGACCAACGAGCACGCAAAATTCTTGAGGAAGCGACAGTTCGAACGGAAAGTGGAAAGTTCGCGACGGGACTACTTTGGAAGCAAGATTGCATCGAATTTCCAGACAGTCAACCAATGGCTGAGCGACGGTTGAGATGCCTCGAGAGACGTTTAGAAAAGGATCCGTAGCTCTACGACAGCGTAAGACAGCAGGTGGCTGACTATGAAGTAAAAGGCTACATCCACGCAGTATCGAAGGAAGAAATGGCAGAGTTCGACCCGCGACGTACTTGGTACCTTCCATTAGGCGTAGTATTGAACCCTAACAAGCCTGGGATAGTGTCAACACGGAAGAAGAGGCCGTTGAGTTAGCATTGGCAGTTACTGCAGTTCATCAGAAGGCGGGCTTCCGAATACGTAACTGGGTGTCGAACCGACCCTCGGTTCTAGAGGCAATTGGAGTCCAGCTGCTGTAAACAATCTGTCAATGAACAACCAGAGTGGTTTCGAACGCGTGCTAGGAAAATCTTGGATACCAAGCGAAGATTTGTTCTGCTTCACAATCACATTACAAGAGGAGTAGGAATGTATGATGGCACCGACAAAAAGGATGAGCTTCGTAATGAAAATCTACGGTCCGTTGGGGTTAGTTGGCTCGCTTATAGTTCAAGGAAAGATTCTGCTACAAGACGTCTGGAGAGCCCACTTGGATTGGGATGAACAGATACCCGAAAACCTGTTTGCGCGTTGGATCCTGTGGCTGCAGGTTTTGAAGGAGTTAAATACCTCGGAGCTACTTCCTAGGTTACGATCCTGCTTGTTTCGATTCCCTACAGCTCCACATATTCGTAGACGGCAGTGCACAAGCATATTCTGCTGCAGCTTACTTCCGTGTTCAAGATCGTGGCCAGATACGTTGTGCGTTAGTTGCCTCCAAAACGAAGGTAGCGCCACTACAGTTAGTTTCAGTACCACCACTAGAGCTACAGGCGGCCGTTATTCGCGCACGTCTGCTCAAAACAATTGTGGGTGGTCACTCAGTCGAGATCAAGCGGACCCTCTTTTGGAGCGACTCTAGTACTGTTGTCTCGCGGATCAAGTCGGATACTCGCCGATATCGGCAGTATGTAGCGTTCAGAGTCGATGAGATTCTAAGTCTGTCAGCAATCGATGAGTGGCGTTGGTTGGAAACAAAAATTAACATCGCTGATGAGGCTACGAAGTGGGGTAAAGGCCCGAACTGCAAGCCCGACAGCCGCTGGATGCGTGGACCTTCCTTTATGTACGATGAAGAGGATGCTTGGCCAAAAGACAAATTCGAGACTGCTGTTGAATCACAAGAAGAGCTATGCCGACTTATATTTGCAGTCACTTCTTATCAGTTCCGTTGATCAAAGTGTCGAAGAGAGGAGAAATACGAACCGGGAAAATAAGCAGAAGAATAGAACTTGAGGATGCAGAAAATAAAAATAAAAGCAGAACAAGAAGCGGAAAACAACTTTCAGTAGAGAAAATCGATAAACACCAAACAAATTAGAAGCGACAAAACGGAAAACAGTGAAAAAAAGAAAATCTAAGCGCGAGAAATGAAGAACAAGATTAAAAGCTGAATTAAATTAGTCACGAAAAGTGTAAAGGCAAGATAAGAAATAAAATTTAATAAAACAGGAGACAGAAATGGACATGGTGACGAAAAACAAATGAGTTTCTGTGGAGGAGGAGTAAGATGAGAGATCAAAATAGAAGAAGTAACAACAAGAAAAGCGGAATAAGAAAAACAGAAAAAGTGAAATAGAAAAATATTGGAGTGAAAAACATTTAAAAAAAAACATTAAAAAGATAAATTAAAGATTACAGACGAAGAAATGGAAAATAAAAGAAGAAGCAGAAAGCAGATACTGAAGAGGAGGAACAACATGAAATATTGAGGGCGTAGACTTGAAGAAGAGGAAAAATACAAACAGAGAAAAAAAAGCACAAGCATAAAAGTTGAAGATGCAGAAAAGAGTAAGACATAAAAGCAGAACAAGAAGTGAAAAACAACTTTCACGAAACAAAATCGATAAAGAGATATATAGCGGAAAACCAAAGGAATTAGAGGGGAAACAGAGTATAAAAGGAAATCTAAGCGCGAGAAATGGAGAACAAGATTCAAAGCTGAATTAAATAAGCGACAAAAAAATTTGAGTTAAAAATAAAATAAAAACAAAAAAAAGATAAATGGAAGATATTAGAAGAAGAATTGGAAAAGAAGAGAAAAAGCAGAGAGCAGATACTGAAGACGAGGAACAAAATAAAATATTGAAGAAGAATAGAAGTTTAGGATGCAAAAAGAACAGAAATTAAGCGAACAAAAGAGGAGAAAGACATGGGCATGGTGACGAAGAAAAAATGAGTATCTATAGAGAGCAGTAAGAGGAGAGATCAAAATAGAGGAAGTAACAGCGAGAAAAGCGGAGTAAGAAAAACAGAAAAAAGTTAAATAGATAATTAGTGGAGTAAAAGAAAATTAAAAATAAATAGAGAAACAGATACATTAATGATTACAGACGAAGAAATGGATAATAAAAGAAGAAACAGAAAGTAGATACTGAAGAGGAGGAACAAAATGAAATATTGAAGCCGTAGACATGGAGAAGAGGAGAAATACAAACCGGGAAAATAAGCAAAAGAATAAAACTTGAGGAGGCAGAAAATAAAAATAAAAGCAGAACAAGAAGCGGAAAACAGTTTTCAGTAGAGAAAATCGATTACGACCAAAGAAATTAGAAGCGGCAAAACGGAAAACAGTGAAAAAAAGAAAATCTAAGCGCGAGAAATGAAGAACAAGAATATAAGCTTTATTAAATTAGTGACAAAAAGTGTAAAGGCAAGATAAGAAATAAAATAAAATAAAAGAGGAGACAGAAATGGACATGGTGACGAAAAACAAATGAGTTTCTGTGGAGGAGGAGTAAGAGGAGAGATCTAAATAGAGGAAGTAACAACGAGAAAAGCGGAATAAGTCAACCAGAAAAATGTGAAATAGAAAAATATTGGAGTGAAAAAATTACAAAAAAAAAAAGCAAAATGATAAATGCAGGATTACAGACGAAGAAATGGAAAAGAAGAGAAGATGTAGAAAGTAGATACTGAAGAGGAGGAACAAAATAAAATATTGAAGTCGTAGACTTGGAGAAGAGGACAAATACGAACCGAGAAAAAAGGTAGAAGAATAGAAGTTGAAAATGCAGAAAATAAAAATAAAAGCAGAACAAGAAGTGAAAAACCACTTTCACGAAACAAAATCGATAAAGAGATATACAGCGGAAAACCAAATGAATTAGAAGCGGCAAAACAGAAAACAGTGACAAAAAGAAATCTAAGCGCGAGAAATGAAGAACAAGATTAAAAGCTGAATTACATGAGCGACAAAAAGTGTAGAGGCAAAAAAAGAAATAGAGTAAAAAAAAGAGGAAAAAGAAACGCACATGGCCACGAAAAAAACTGAGTTTCTTTAAAGCAAGAGTAATAGGAGAGCTCAAAATAGAGGAAGTAACAGCGAGAAAAGCGGAGTAAGAAAAACAGAAAAAAGTGAAATAGATAAAGAGTGGGGTGCAAAATAAAAAAAAAAACAGAAAAGAGATAAATTAATGTTTACAGACGAATAAATGGAAAATAAGAAAAGACTTAGAAAGAAGATACTGAAGAGGAGGAACAAAATAAAAGATTGGAGTCGTAAACATGGAAAAGAGGAAAAATACGAACTGGGAAAATAAGCAGAAGAATAGAAGTTGCGGATGCAGAAAAGAAAAAATAAGAGCATAACAAGAAGGGGAAAACAACTTTCACGAAAGAAAATCGATAAAGAGATATACAGCGGAAAACCAAAAGAATTAGAGGCGGCCAAGTGAAAAACAGTGCAAAAAGGAAATCTAAGCGCGAGGAATGCAGAACAAGATTTAAAGTTGAATTAGATAAGCGACAGAAAGTGCAACGTGGAAGAAAAGAAATAAAGTTAAAAAAAGAGAGGAGAGAGAAATGAACATGGCGACGAAAAACAAATGAGTTGCTGTGGGGAGCAGTAAGAGGAGGGATCAAAAAGAGGAAGTACAGTTAAACAGAAAAACAGAAGAAAGTGAAACAGAAAAACATTGAAGTGAAGCATGATAAAAAAATGAATAAGGATATATGAAAGAGGTTACAGACGAAGAAAAATCAGATACTGAAGACGAGGAATAAAATAAAAGATAGATTGAAGGTGTAGACATAGAGAAGTGAAGAAATCCGAATCGGGAAAACAAGCAGAAGCATAGAAGTTGAGAATGCAGAAAATAAAAATAAAAGCTGAAAAGAGTAACTTTAGAAATGGAGAGCAGATATGGCGTTTCAATGAGTTCTGCTGGAATTTTGAATCATATTTCGAATTGGGGTTGAGAAGCTGTGTTAGATTTTTCAACAATATCGCAGCAGTCCGTGATTTAATCGAGCTATTTGTATGTACCTGTTCCAAGTTTTTACTTTCTTTTTTCCAGTAATATTGCATTGCACTATGGTCCAGATCACGAATTTACGAGGAAACACTGCTCCCAGCGCCTAAACTTGAAATCCTTTACAGCAAAGTGATGTTGTACAACATGGTTTGTATCACTAAGGTCCATTTTTTATGTTGATTAAAATTAGATGGTCCCCATTTTCACGGAAATACAAAAACCAACTTTTTTATTTGCAGAAACAGACGTTTACATTCTTGGCAAAGTTGTAGCGCAGGAAAGTCTCATGGAATTTTCATATTTAAATTTTTGTAGCTTAAAATTTGATCGATTAAGAAAGCAATTTTCCAACTCATGGCGTACCATAAAAAACTTTTTTTGCTCAACTTTTTATTTCAATTCCCACTGTACAGTTGCATTCCGACGAGTTTTAAAACTTTCAGAAAGACGTACTTTGTATACAACCTTTGCTGATAGCTTCAACCAATCAATGGTTATTGAAGTTTTTCTAAAAAATACGTCCTTTCCAAATGTTGATTTTTATGATTGGGGCTAACACAAAAAAAAAAAATTAGAGACTTCGTTTACAGAATGTGAAATAACTAGAGATATGTTATTTCTTGTATCTTGAGAAAATTATATTTGAATCTGGGATGATTTTAGAAGAAAACTTCCTTAACTATTGATTAGTTGAAGCTAGCGGCAAAGTTAATATATCAAAATACGCGCCTTCAAAAGTTCTACAATCCGTCCGAGCATAACTATACAATGGAAATTTAAATAAAAAAGTCAGGCAAAAAACTTTTTATGGTACACTCTAGGTTGACGAGGGACAAGTATGCTCTAAATCCGTCAATTTTTAACCTTAAAAAATGATGGTGAAACTTGAAATAAAAACAAAGGACAATTTTTTTATGTTGATTAAAATTAGGTGGTCCCATTTTCATGGAAATACAAAAACTAACTTTTTTATTTTCAAAAATATACATTTACACTCTTGAGCAAAGTTGTAGCGTAAATACAGCCTTCAAAAGTTCTACAACTCGTCCGAACATAATTATACAATGGAAATTAAAATAAAAAGTTTGGGCAAAAAACATATTTTTATGGTACACCCTAAGTTAATGAGGGAAAATTGTCAAATCGATCAAATTTTAAGCTACAAAAAAATTTAAATATGAGAATTCCATGAAATTTTCTGCGCTACAACTTTGCTCAAGAATGTAAACGTCTATTTCTGCAAAAAAGAGTTAGTTTTGTATTTCCGTGAAAATGGGGACCACCCTAATTTTTATTAACATCAAAAAATTAGCCTTAGTGATACAAACCATGTTGTACAACATCACTTTGCTGTAAAGTTTCAAGTTTAAGCTGCCAGGAGCATGTTCTCGTAAATTCGTGATCTGGACCATAGTGCATTCTCTGTTAAAATAAGCTGGAAAACAAGCTGACTTGCAGGTTGAAGCACTTATTACGACAAAATATAGGTCCAACTCGATTTACATTCATTGCTCTGGCCGCGAGCACCCTTTCCAGGGATTCTTTTGATCTGATCTGATCTTCATCAGCCCCACGAGTGGAATCCGTATCTAGGTGCATGCACAATAAATACAAATCTGAGCCCCGGAAGGCAGGAAATTCCAATAAAATACTATACAATTTATTCGCCACTGTCACTTGTGGCCGGGAAGCCTCAATTGAACTCTATAAATCAGCACCTGCACTGTCAAATTGAGTCTCATTCGGTGTTTCAGTTTTTTTCCACATTTCATTTGCAATAAAAATGCGTTTTTTTCTGTCTCTCTCCCTCATTGGAAATGGCTTCCATGCGCACTTCATTGAACTCTCTGAACTGCAGCCATTGCCGGTGCGAAATGACCCGAGCCTCGGCCCTGGGGTAATAAATCACATTTGTGAAAATGCTAATTCCCATATTCTGGATCCTCGGTGTCACGCAACGATGCACTTGAAAGCGCGCAGAAAATCTGGTTTGAATGCATTTTTGTGAGTCGATTTTTTATCGGTAGAATTTTCGTTGCATCGTTGCGTGGGTGGGTGCCAGCAAAATGGGGAGAGCTGAAGCTTGTTAATATTGAAATTTCACCGAAAGGTGTCGAATCGCCGACGAAATGAAGAAGCCTGGGAACGCTGAAACATAATTCAGCATCACCGGTTTTTTTCTTTTTTGAACTTATAGCGAAAAATCCTTAAACGATTGCTGTCCAGTCAGTAACGATAACGAGGCTCGTGTTTTGAAGCCGTTACCAGGAGCCACATTTGTTGGCGGTAAATGTCACCCGTCCGAAACAGCCATTCCCGAGCTCCCACGATGTGAAGCAATTTCAGTGCGCTTTGCCGCTGACAAAATAGAAGTGTGGGTGGGATAATGATACCAGACCAAGCTTACAGCAGAAGCGCCCAACTGTGGCCATCGGACCGTGCTGAACTCCCGACACAGGGAACGGAAAACGAAAAACCGGAGCTCAACAGGTGGCCGCCCCGTGAGTCGACAGCGTCAGTGAAAAAATCACTCTTGCCTCTATCCAGCTTTTCAGTATTTCCAGGCTGACCACTGAAGTTAACTCAAGATGGGACTACTCGAAGTTTCGGTGCATCGCATCCAGAGATGGTATGTGACAGCTTTCCGAGCTCGGCAAAAATGGGAAACTGCTGCTGCTGTGTGGGCGTGGGCACCGAGAGTCATGGCAACTTCTCTAATTAGACGTCATTTTCCAGCAAAACGACGGCGTCGAGACGACGTGCTGGTCCATTAATGTGCATAAATTTATGGATTTTCTTCGGGGACTTTCCATTACAAACAAGTTTTTTCTTCTTTACATTAGAAATGCAAGGGGGGGAAACGAGGCGGGAAAGTTTAAATTCGTCCTTATTAGCACTTCATTTGGGCGAAATGGGACAGGATCCGCTGGCTGGGTGCCGGCTGCCTAATTGGCGGAAAGGGAATGTTTACTGCGATGGAACAATTTATCGATTAATTCCGGTTGGGGAAAACAAGGTGTGCTGTGACGGTAACCGCTGTTACGTTGTGTAAATTGAGGGTGACGTGAATATGATCCGCGGTTGGAGTTGTGAAATACCGTGATATGCAGGACTGGAGTCTGCTCTTTTCCTAAATTTTTTTTTACAAAGAAAGCTTTTGTTAAATCCAGTTGAGTGAGTATTGGTACTTCTCAAGATAGATGGGTTGAACCTCTTAATGGAGCTTGAAATATTTCCCATTCATCTGACATATAACTCATCGTCGCTCTATGTTGATTCTGGATTCCATATTCAGGGTTCCAAACTCTTGATTCGAGCTCAATTTTATTTTCACTCCCAATTTCTTCATAATTTCAAATCCAACTTCAAATTTGAATTCTAATTTCACATTCAGTGGCCCTAAAAGGAAGTGCACGGTGACACCTGGCATCAATCGCAGGATAAGGACTTGGCATCTCTAAAGTTGCAGCAAAGACTTGCTGCCAAAGGAAGGCTGCCGTACGAACTACCGGAAGCTCTGACAGCGAAGAGTCTGAGGCTGATGCATCAGAGGGGGTTATAGAAAACGAACAGAGCGAGGAGAGTAGTGAAATTGAGAATGCTATATTCAAAAAGCAAGAAGAATAAAGAAAGGATTAATCTGAGAATAAAAATTTCATTCTTCATTTCTATTTCTCCAACTATGAAAACCTAAACAGATCTAACTTTATATGAATATTGTGTGGGA
>JASCZW010010194.1:0-37966 GCA_034211315.2 Aedes japonicus | reverse complement strand
ATTTGATTTGACAGCCGCTTTCCGTTGCCGTTCCGTTTCCGTCCATATTGCGTTCAGGCCTTTAGAATCATTTTATCTATTTTTTTCAGAATTGCTCAGACATGAACCTTCTGATCAAGTTCCAAACCGTGTTCGTGGCTTCAATAAACGTTTTTAAGCGAACACGAAGATTGATGTCAGCAATATGATTGGAACAGAAATATTAAGACATTTTAAATTGTCATTCATGTCGGTTTGTCGGTGCTTTCACCACGAAAAATTCAGCAATCATTGACAACCCGCATAAACAATAACCATATGAAGTGCCTAACCACCAATTCGGGGTATCACCATCTATAATATCGTTCATGGATGGTACATGTTTATTAGAGAAGGATTCTCCGTTTTCCCGCTCAGTCCCTCCGTTTACTGCAACATTATGGTTTCGGTGTCTACTATGAATACTCATCTGTCTTCAGGAAACTTCAGAGACATGTGTTCCATATATAATACTAAGCTGGCAGCAATCCATTTCGCATTAGGAATAATTTCCGACATGCCCTTAGATCATTATTTCATCTTCTCGGATAGTCTCCGTTCTGTTGAGGCCCTCCGGTCGATGGAAACAGTGAGGCACTCATCTTAATTTCTTTTAAAAATAAGGGAACAGATGTTTGCGTTGGTTGAAAGATCATTTATGATTTCCTCAGTAAGGGTCCCCGCACATTGCTCAATTCAGGTAATGAGAAGGTGAACTCTCTAACCAAGGTGGGCGCACAAGAAGGCGAGGTTTTTGAAAGAAGAATTTCACATGATGAACTTATTCCATTCTCTTGGGCGGCAGTTACACTCCATTATTACAAACGTATCGTCGAGATCGTGGTTCGAAGGTCTCAATATAAGGGAACGTCCATTAATTTTGTCACGCAAAAAATGACTTTTTGTGGAATTCGTTAACAGTTCGGAACGGTGAGTCACCAAGTGGTGAAATATGTTGCGTGCCTGGCTTTCGTGAACTTAGTAACCAAGAGCGGCGCCACGAAGGAGGACGGTTACCAGGAAGCTAGGAGATGAATCTTAGAGAGTTTGAGCTGTTTAGTGGAATACCTGTAACTAGGAATGAGAAGAAAAATTAGTAATTTCCGTTCAATTCCAACTACCTTTGCTTATCTTGACAGATACGCGTATTTCGTCTACAATGTGCAGACTTCTTCAGTGTTTCGTACTAATTATTTCTCAGTCGAGTTATTAGTATGAGACACTGATGAAATCTACATATGTGTAGACGAAATACGCGTATCTGTCAAGATAAGCAAAGGTAGTTGGAATTAAAAGGAAAATACTAATTTTTCTTCCCATTTCTAGCTAGGGAGATGTTTAAAAAACAGGGTTTCAATTCTGCCGGATTCAGTCCGACTTCAAGGTTTAGAAGGATGAACCGAAGTTTAAGGATTTGCAGAATGCAAAAAACCTAATGAAGAGCGCAAAGCGCAAGGAAAATTTTCGGCGATTTTTGGTAAGTTTAAAAGGAATTGTGAATCATCTGACCTGTAGTTAGAGAATAAATTGCTTAAGTGCAGTGGTTGATTCCATGGCACTATAAGAATCTTTACTGTAACATTTCAAATTTATAAACATTTTTGGCACGAACAATTCGTCCCCTCAATGGAGTTTTAATTTAAGTAGAAAACGCTATAGTTTTAAAGGGTGTCCACGATGAAATTGCCACACACAAAATTGATTCGCAAAATTCGAGTTTTCATCCGATTGCCATCAAATTTTCAGGGATTGAGAAATAACTATTAACTTCATTTTACCATTTTACTCGTATTTTATTTTGAGTCCATACGCAAATTGCCGCACCGTGGCCGTAACCCCGGCCATAAGATTCTGCACAACCTGTGAATCAACCGTTTTTTGCATGTAAACCCATACTTTCTTCAGTTCCTCGACTGTCTTCACTACCTTAGGTCGTTTAAGAAGGTGCTGCTTCATAATCGCCCAGTACTTCTCGATGGGGCGGAGCTCCGGAGTGTTGGGAGGGTTGAACATTTTCGGCACGAAATTGACCTTATTGTCCGCATACCACTTCAGCACGTCCTTGGAGTAGTGGCATGAGGCCAAATCCGGCCAGAAGATTGTTGGGACGTTGTGGGCCTTCATGAGAGGAAGCAGCCGCTTCTGGAGGCACTCTTTTATGTACACCTGTCCGCTCATCGTGTCCTGGGTCACGAAAGGTGCACTTCGCTTCCCGCACGTGCAGATGGCTTGCCAAACCAGGAATTTCTTCGCAAATTTGGACATCTTCTGAGTGCGGACATGCTCCGGAACGCTGAACTTATCCTTGGCCGTGAAAAACAGGTTGCCGGGGATCTGTTTGAAGTCGGCCTTCACATATGTTTCGTCGTCCATGATGCAGCATTCAACTTTCGTCAGCATGTTGAGGTACAACTTCCTGGCACGGGTTTTGGCGGACTTGTTCTGCTTCTCGTCGCGATTAGGGGCCTTTTGCACCTTGAACGTTCGAAGCCCAGCCTTAGTTTTGGCCTTCTGGACAAAACTTCGGCTTAGGTGCAGCTTCTTAGCCACATCCCGAACGGAGGCGTTCGGATTTCGGTTGAAGGCCCCAACCACGCGGTTGTGATTTTTGGTGTTGTACGGAATACTTTTTCCTTCACTTCTGGGCTTCCGATCGGTGGTCAACCGTTCCTCGAACCGCTTAATCACTCGCCACACCGTGTAATTCGCGATTCCTAACGTTTTAGCGATGGAACGATGCGAGAGATCCTTGTTCTCGTGATGAATGCGCAAGATTTTATCACGCACGAGGCTGTTCTTTCGACTCCATTTCCGCGAGTTTTGATCACAGGACTTTAAAACTTGCAGAATGTAAATAATGCACTATGAACTAAATCCACCCAAATTTTCATTAAATTCTACCCAACGGTTAAAAAGTTAGAGCAATTTCATAGTGTGGCAATTTCATCGTGGACACCCTTTAGTACTCCTGCTTGAAAGTAAACTCTGCTTTGCAAAACATCCTCAGGGTTAGCAGGCTGGTTTACTCCCCAATCCTCACATTTTTGGTCGAGAAAAACCTAACGCTGACATACCGTAAGGATGCAGTACACTTTTGTCACGGGCTCAGGCCGATTTTTTCAGCTGCATCGCAACTTAGCTGGAACAAGTCATCAGATGACTCTAGTTTTCGGATAATGCCCAGGAACATCTCCCTTGGCTTGCAAAAACGACGCAGAAAATGTTTCTCGTCATAGGTTGGCGTGTCGCTAAAGTAGTCTTTCTTATGACCGAAACGGAAATCAAGGTCGACGTTGGAACGTCTTCTAGGACGTGATCCTCTCCGTTTCGACTCTTGTTCTTCTGCTGCCAAATTACAAATTAGAATTCCGGAGCAATTTGCGATAAGGGCGAACATGCAGAATGTAAACAAAGGGGAAATGATGATTGTAATATTGCAAGTAGAATTTCAAACAGTAATTAACGAATTAACGAATAAATTCAAAAACAATATAGCATACAGACAGAGAACAAAGCTAGTTTCTGATTCATATATAGTGCTGATTGAAATCCGTTCGTTATTCATTGAAATTTGCACATTTTTAATATTCGCCTATAAATACTAGGATGTTGGATTACGCCATTTTCAATGCTGGCCCCACAAGTACTGGAAATAAAGGTATCGCCCTATACTATTCGCCTATGTTTGACATTTTCATAGGATTCGCCTTCCACTTTTCGCCGTTGTTTTGATTATTTTGTAGGTATCGCCTTTTACTTTTCGCCGTTGTTTTGATTTTTTGTCAGTATCGCCTTTTACTTTACGCAATGTCTATGTTTTGATTTAAATTACGCCTTTCACTTTGTCAACAATCAATATGGCGTAAATCGCAGAGTAAATTGTTTTGATTACGAAATAACTCTACGCCCTTTGCAAAACAACATTTAATAAATAAAATTATAGCTACAACCAGAACAAAAAGGTCAAAACTCATGATTTAGATGTAATAATGATGCATTGCATTGAAAAAACATTTTGTTTATATTTTGCATGTACGCCCAAATCGCAAATTGCTCCGGAATTATCTAATATCGATTAAATGAAATGCATGCATTCACATACTCACCTTCCTAAAAAATAGAGCAAGTCGAAATAGGAGGTATTATGAGGGGCCAATGTCGCAAATGTAAACAATGGCTTATTCCGCAAATTTCTTGAACATGAAAAAAGCCTAGAACGCGAGTGACAATGGAAAAAAATAGAAAAGGTGAATTCGAAAGTCTGGAAGCGTCGCTGAGAAGAAAGAACCCCAACATTAGCAAACTAAGAAGAAGAAAGTGCGAGATAGGAGGTAATGAGTAAGAAAGTGGGTAAATGCGGGCATAAGCAAACCAATGCGGTCGAGATATGAATTCACTAAAGTGGCTGTAAATTTGAGTGTACAAGGCTTTTTAGGTGTTTCTTTGATCGCGGTATTCAAGTGCGTACACCGACCTTGAGGTAGTGGAGTCTCATCAGTGCTGGGTAAGTAGCATCCCCCCCCCCCTCAATTACGATGGGAGTTTGTTCCAACAACTAATGCAATTTGTGGTTCATTTGCTTTCTCGACGTTCCGTCTTCCATCTGCACTCCACCGTAGATCGTACGCAACAACTTCCGGTTAAAGACACCACGCGATTTGTGGCTGTGTTTCGTGACCGTAGAGGACTATCGGTCTAATTAATGTCTGCTAGATGGTCAACTTTGTTCGATCTTAACGTCCTCCGGAGTCCAAACTAAGCACGATTACCAGCTAAAATGCGTCTTTGAATCTCTCTGCTGGTGTCGTTAGCGGCGGTCACCAATGACCTCAGATACACGAATTCGTCTCTTGGCTCGATTTCATCACCGTCCATCTGAACTCGTGGTGGAAAGCTAACATAGTCTTCTCGGGAGTTTCTTGCATTCATGTATTTTGTTTTCTACGAATTAATCATAAGCCCAATCCTACTCGCGTTAGCCTACAGTCTGATGTATGTTTCCGCCATCGTCTCAAAGTTAAGTGCTACGATATCAACCTCGTCGGTGAAGCCAAAAAGTTGGACAGACTTTCTAAAGGTTGTGCCGTTCGTGTCTATCCCCGCTTTTCGAATTACACCCTCCAATGCAATGGTTAATAGCTAAGCATGACAATACATCGCATTGTCGTTACCTTCTCCGATATTTTTTGTTCTACTTCACGCATTTACAGAACTCTCTAAGTATTTAACACAAATGGAGTGGTTGTGACAAATGAAAAACATGTGTGGCTACACATAGTGGTTATTTAACACACAGAAAGTAAGTGTGCCTGCGGATAGCTATCATTCGTTGATCACATTTGAAAAATTCGAATTGAAGTTGGATTAAAGCTGAAAAAGGCCCCACTAAGATCAAACGGATGCTATATCCTCTGTTCAGGGATAAGGTAGCGACTCAAATCTCTTTGAGTGCAGCACGCTGCTACTGAGACAGCACACTAAATTTCAAAGAGACGTGAAAGTGCAGTCTATACTCCCGTGCACCCTTGCTGTGCCGTGCGCTCAAAAGCCGCACATCTCATTTTCGAATTTGCTCTCGTCTCTTTGGGCGTTAACTATTGCACTCTCCTTAGATCGTCTCTGTGCAAACACATGTGCAAAAAACAGACACGGCATGGAGCCAGACTAGCATGTGAATAAAGGATTTTTAATGGAGAATGTTTCCTCTATGAACCCATACAATGCCTTTTTGTTACTAGCATCAAAACTTTTCATTTTGCTACCATTTACCAAAGCATGAGCCAAAGCACAGAGTAAAGCACTGAGTAGAGCACTGTGTAGAGCACTGTGCATTACTCTTTGTCTCTGAAAGAGTAGTGCATGTGTGGCTATCTGTCTCTCGTGCTGCTACGAAATCTCTCGCACTTTCGTTTTGTGCGCTCTTCTGAAACAGGAGACGCACACTTGAAATTGGGTGAAGCACTTGCTTATTTTGCACTACTCTGTGTTTTTCGACAATCCCTGCCTCTGTTATACCGTAAGACATTGCTAAAGATTTGATAATGCATCACTTTATTTTGAAAGCTAATCTACCGCTTCATTACATGACATCTGTTGAATTGATACTATCCGGCATTATGATGTTGATTTTGGGTTGAATAAGTGCAATAAAATGATGCTTTTGGTAACTTGGGTCACTTTCGCTATTATCCCTCAAATTCTCCTAAATGTATGCCAACGTAAATGGCTGCGTCGTAATCATTCTCGCACCCATGCAGCAAAAAGATCAGTGTTGCTCATTTTTTCTGTTCTTTTTTCTCGCAGTTTCCCGGCGATGGCAGCTGTCAAGAAAACATGAAACAGCAAAATAAACAAAAACAAACGATCCATAAATAAATCACGAATTTGTCAGGAAGGGCAGTTATCGCACGAGAGCAGACTTAGTCGGTATTGCGTGAGGTAGGGTGACGAAATAATCATTTAAATTTGTGAATCGGTATTAAGAGGTTTCTCTTGTGAAGTGGCATAAGGTATGAGAAAAAGTAAGTGTTCATCGACAGTGGAATTACTAAATAATTGCAAAGAAACCTGCTAAGTACCACATCAAATTTGTCTACACACGTCCTGAACGTTCTTAGCATAGAAAAAAGAGTTGAAGGCTACGTCAACCTGTTTCTTCTGGATTCGACCTTAACGTGAGTCAGCTCATTTGAATTCAACCGAATGCAACCAGCAAAATAGTGTCCCTAACAATAATTGTATAACAACACTTTGGAAATGGGACCAGGTAACGGCTCTGCTTGTAGTGTGGATAAAATAATTCTAATTACTAGAATTAGGAAATTTTGCTTGCCACTAGCAATGAAATCGATCAAATCTGATTAAGTCTTTTTTTTTTTTAAATTTGGAAATTTATTGTAGTGAATTAGTCGTTTAAGAACTCTTACGCCTTGAATAGTAAATTGAGTACAGAAAAACTTGAATCCCTTCTTACTTCAGTCGATAGACCGCAGCAGACCACGCTGCAGGGGATTGGATTCGGATGCCGTATTCTCGGGAATTTCTCGACTCCCTGGACCAAGAGGGTGTGATTTTACTTGCCAAACAATATATTCAAAACTTTCAATCGATAACTGTGGAAGTGTATTAATAATATTAAGTTAAGAACAGGCTACATCGAAATGCAAAGAAAAGAAGTTGAAAAGCCTCGAGTATTTTTTTTTTAATTTGATTTTATTGGTTACAGCAGTCTTTTAGCACAACAACTGTCATTCACGTTAAGGAAAAATCACTAGAAATTTTGTACTGAACACGGAAGATTCGAAAAAAATGACAAACTAAACGTTAGAACAGAGCGTAGAGATACTCCATGGTGATCCTTTTCGGTTTTGACTAAGATGTCGTCTAGGAACGAGTCAACATCTTTAAGGCCAGCAGTCACACTGCTCACCAACTGCTGATTATATGATTATATCAATTCAAATAACATGAACAAGTATCCACTATCTGAGTTCCAGTTTGCTTACCAGTCTTGTAAGTCAACAGTTACGGCACTGCATAGTGTGGTTTCAAAGGAAGAAAAAGCTCTATCGGTAAAGAAATAACACTTTGTTCTTTCTTAGATATTGAAGGAGCTTTCGACAACGCTTCCTATTCGTCTATGGCTCGTGCCATGAAGAAAAGGAACTTTGACATGAACATAATTAACTGGGTTCGTACCATGCCCGCAAAAGAGAAATCACTTCAGAGCTGGGAAGTCCTCTCACCGCTTATGTGGTCCTTAGTTGTAGACGATCTTCTAAGAAGCTTAGAGGAAAAAGGTTTCGAGGTTGTAGGTTTTGCAGACGATATAGTCATTAAAGTGAGGGAAAAATTTGACAACATCATTTCAGAAAGAATGCAATGAGCCCTAAAATTTACCCAGTCTTGGTGTATCAAGGAGGGCCTTAGCATTAATCCATCAAAAGTAGTAATTGTACCTTTCACCAGGAAAAGGAAGTTTATTCTAAAGCGTTTCAGTTCGGAGGATTAGAGAATCATCTTAGTGAACAGGTTAAATACTTAGGAGTGATACTGGATGCGAAACTGAACTAGAATGCTCATCTTGAGTGTGTGATAGGTAAGGCAACATCTGGATATGCTCAAAAAGATTTGGCAGAAAATGGGGTCTAAGACCAAAAATGATAATGTGGATTTATACATCCATAATACGTTAAAAAGTAACGTATGCTTCTCTTGTGTGGTGGCCAAAAACAAAAGAGGCTACTGCACAGAAAAAGCTTACAAAACTTCAACGGCTAGTATCCATTGCTATAACGGGAGCGATGCGCAAGCACTCCATCAAATGCGTTGAATGCAATTCTAAATCTGCTGCCTTTGCACGAATACGTGCAACTAGAAGCGGAAAAGAGTATGTTTAGACTTAAACGGTTGAAAACGTTCATGTATGGTGATTTAGTCGGTCACTTGAGCATTTCAAAAAGCTTTCAAAATGGGCCAGTGAGGTATATGAATGAAGACTGGATGAAACCTGTGGAATACCATGACATCCCTTACAACATATGTAAAACGTCACGTATAGATAGGGAAGTCGGAGGTCCCACTGTTCGTCATGGCTCCATAAAATTCTTCACAGATGGCTCAAAAATTTGAACAAAAACGGGAGCTGGAATCTTCGGCCCTGGGGTAAAAATCTCAGTGGCGATGGGAAACTATCCAACGGTTTTCTAAGCGGAGATCTTTGCTATAATAAAATGTGTAAACGTTTGTCTGAAGAGGAAATATAGATATGCAAATATTTGTATTTTTACAGACAGCCAAGCGGTACTCAAAGCGTTAAGTAATTATAAATGTACATCCAAACTTGTCTGGGAATGCATTCTATCATTGCAAAAGGTGTGCCAAGAGAATTCGGTAAATTTATTCTGGGTTCCGGGACACTGTGGCAGTGAAGGCAATAAAAGGGCAGACGAGCTTGCTAAACAAGGTTCAAATGCACAGTTTATTGGCCCAGAACCATTCTGCGGTATATCATACTGTGCCATAAAAATGGAATTCAAATCTTAGAAAGAGCAAAGGGTGATGACCAATTGGTTGGTCACCATAAAGTGTTCTCAAGCGAAAAGGTTTATAATTCCAAATGTTACAATTAGTAAAAAGCTTCTGGAGCTCAATAAGAGAGTTCTTTGAACCTATACTGGCCTAGTAACCGGACATTGCCCGAGTAGATATCATTTGAAAAACATTGGCCAGGTTCAGAATGATATCTGTCGTTTCTGTAACATGAAACGTGAATCCTCGGAACATCTCCTTTGCAGTTGTGATGCTGTGTACAAGAGCAGACTTAAATTTCTTTACAGTGGCTATATGCAACCTAAAGAAATTTGGACTGCAAATCCTGGGAAGGTGATGGGTTTTATAAACTCAATTTTGCCTGACTGGGAGACGCGTCTTAGGCTGGTCACTTGATAAATGGTGATCTAGCTTCAAGATGCGAATTAGTATAGTAAACAGGGGTATACCACAAAAGTTCAACTCAGTGGACGCAGTGTGGTTCTACGCAAAAAAAATGCTGAAAGGCGCTGGGAGCAGGGCTGGCAAACTTAATTTTCAATGAAAAACTATGAGATGCTTCGGCACGAAATTGACCTCCTTAGCCTTTCGAGTAATGGAACGAGGCTAAATCCGGCCAGAAAGAAAATCGTAGGACCATCGTGTGACCTCAGAAGAGGAAGTAGACGCTTTTGAAGGCATTCCTTTAGGTGCTCCTGCCCATTGACCGTTTCAATTGTTACGAATGGGGCGCTCCGCTTTCCACACGAGGCAAATTGCTTGCCAAATCATATATTTTTGGCAAAATTTCAAAGCTGCCGGAAGTCTACTTTTACATACGTCTCATCATCCATATCCATCATCCTGCTGATGGGACGATGCGAAAGATCCGGGTTTTCGAGGTACGTGCGCAAAATTTCTTTTGAGCCGCTGCTGTTCTTCCGACTCTATCTTCTCAACGATTGCACAGCTGCTAGTGAAACTTACACAGCGTAAACAAATGTTGAACTAATTGCACCCAAAATTTCAATAAAAAATACCCATCGGGTAAAAAGTTACAACCATTTAAAAGTGGTGCAACTTGATTCTGTACAACCTTTACTAGCCAATTGCCAAAAGGATCTCTTGTTTGGAAAGCTAGATTGGGTTCAATCTCCCATGGCCTTCGAAAATACGACGAAAAAAACGTAAAAAAAAATCAATAACTTATCCCACTGAAATAATGCATGTATGGTATATTCTAGAAAATTTTGTATTTAGATACTTCAAATAACTTTGTAGAACATTATATTGTCCTTAAAGTTAAAAACAAAATGTTTCAGTGAAAAATGTGTTTCTGGAGGTTAGTTCTTATAAAACGCTCCAAATGGGTGAAACATAGAATTTTCTTGTCTTGGGCAAAGTTGTTTGTATTGTTTTTTTCTACAATTTTGTTGAAGACATCAACTCTCTAAAGGGCGAACACGAAATTATTGCGACACCGAAAATGTCATGCCAATTTTATTATAATGTTTAGAATCAAACCAAAATTTTAGGGTAGTTTTATACATATATTTACTTCAAAAATCAAAAGAAAAGTTAATCGATGGAGCCTTGAACGCATTTTCAGCTTGATGCCCTCCATCAAAGTCTTCTACAGTGTCATCCGGTATCAGTTTCTCAGTTTTTTCATTTTCTTAACATGTCCTTCTCGTCTTTGACTGTCTTCTTGCTCTTCCGAAGTTCCCGCTTCATCATTGCCCAGTACTGCTCCACCGGGCGCAGCTCCGGACAGTTTGGCGGATTCATGTCCTTTGGAACAAAATGGACAGAATTGGCCTCATACCACTCCAGGACACTTTTAGAATAGTGGCATGATGCCAAATCTGGCCAAAATAGCGAAGCTTCGTCGTGCTGCTGCGAGAACGGCAAAATGCGCTTCTCGAGGCACTCAGATTTGTAGATCTCGCTATTTACTCTGCCCTTTGTCACGAAAGGCTCACTCCTCAGTCCGCAAGAGCAGATGGCCTGCCAAATGAGATATTTGGAGGCGAACTTCGACATTTTCTTCTTCTTAAATTTGAAGTCCACATAGAACTTGCTCTTGCCGGTGAAAAACTCCAACCCCGGAATTTGCTTAAAATCGGCTTTTATATACGTTTCGTCGTCCATCACACAGCAACCATATTTTGTCAGCATCTTCTCGTAGAGCTTCCGTGCCCGAGTTTTAGCCGTCGATTGTTGCCGCTCATCGCGGTTTGGGAAGTTCTGTACCTTGTATGTATGTAGTCCAGCTCTCTTCTTTGCATTTTGAACGTAGCTCTGCGACATGCCGATCTTTTTAGCCAAATCATGGCTTGAGACGTTGGGATTTGCTTTAATCATCCGCTTCACCTTTCCCTCCGTCTTTTTGTTCTCCGGTCCCGGTTTTCCTCCAGCTCCTTTGCCGTAGTCCAACGCCAACCGCTCCTGGAACCGCTTCAACACTCTGGAGACGGTTGAATGGTGAATGTTCAACATTTTTCCCAACTGCCGGTGCGACAGGTCAGGAAATTCCAGGTGTTTGGAAAGAATTTGTTCTCTCGACTCGCGTTGGTTCACCTCCATTTTCGTTGAATCGAAAAACACGACTTCGACTTTGACAGCATGTAAACAATATACATCAATGAGAAAGTGTGCAAAATTTGATTGATTTTTACCCAATGGTAAAAAGTTATGTTGAATGTGTCGCAATAATTTCGTGTTCGCCCTTTATCTATAAATCCTCAAAAGTTTAATTTTTATCTCACTTTAGGAAATTGATCATAAAAGTCACAAGTAAACGACACTCATCACATCTAGTTTAAGTCCCAGTTTTAAACGCCATAAGCGAAAATTATAACCAAAAATTTCAACTCGAAGCAAAACGTGACAGCTAAATCAAAAATCAACCACTTCCGAGCAAAGCCTACTCAGCACTTCACAAATTTTTCAAGTTCTTCCAGTCTTAAGAAAGTATTGATGATTAGGTAGCATTCCCATTGAAAAATTTTGTTTTGATAAAAACGTAAATGGGAACGACAGTACATCAGATCGTGGATTAGTTATACTCACTTGAGGATAAGGAGTTATCATTGAATTATCAAAGAGGAGTATTTAACGTACCAAGTAAATACAAAGGTACTGAAGCCGACTGGAAGCACTAAATTAAACATATTCCGGAAGAACTTTTTACTTACAAAAATATATTTTTGTATGAGATTAAGTTATTCACTTTTTCTTATTGAGCAGCTGCGACTGCTCCCAGAGACTATCGACCACAGTGGGGTCTATTTTATACCTGCAGGCACCGAAGGAGACCACTGGTATGCATTATCCAATCATTAATAGCTAAACAAAACAACTATCGATGGTACATGCTGATACTTGCTCGTCTGCACCTACTTCAAATCTTGATTCTTTAGCGATAGTTCGTGTGCTAAACTAGTTTTTGAACATATTTCTAAAATTGCGATTTTTATAATGTATTTTTAACACTGTAAAAAACATGACTAATATTGAAATGCCATCATCAAAATGTTGGCACCTTCGCGCGGAGCAATATGACGTTAGGATAAACACCGATAGAATATGAAAATACTAATTCCTCACCGCACGCGCGCCTATTTGCGAGGAAAGTATTGGTGAGCGAGCGCGAGCTGACGCGAGCAATCACTTTAAAATTAAATTTACTCGTATCACTTGCGCGCTTGTTGCTCTTCGCGAAAATACGTCCCATACATCTTCTAAACATTGCTGCTCCATGTTGCATAAATTTCATACTCAGCCCACCATTAGAATAAGCAGCCGCTTCACGGTTTCAAATCGATGAGGCGCCACCGAAAACCCGATCTCACTCTTTCTCAATTTCTCTCCGTAGGCCGAAACTTCTTGCAAAGCTTGCTTTGAGAACGGATCGTGGCTGACTGACTGACTGCCGGCTTGCGAGTATCCCAGTAGGTACCTGCACCTGCGGTCAGAGAATAATTTTCTTCCTGGACCAGCCAGCGATGTTGTGGTAGAGCGATTATTGGAGGAAAGTTCAGTGCTTTCAGTTTGTCCACACGGAGCTAGATGATAAATGGTTTAGGTTGTGTTTGCGGAAACGACTGGTCAGTAGATCCTGAGACGTCAGTCCATCGAGTGAATCAGATTGGTGAGGAAAGTGGAATTGTTAGTCATCCGGATCTAGGATCGGTTTCAGAAGACGATTCGAGTGATTGTAAATCAAGAAGTAAGTGAAACAAAATTGAGTGACATAATCGTGCTGGTGTTTTCGTTGGGATCACGATAAAGAGGTTGTGATTAGTACTGCTAGAAAGTAATTGTATATTTCGTCGTGTTGATTGATAGGGGCAAGTGAAAAGGAAAACCCCGAAATACAACGACAGAAACAATGGAGGAAAGCAGCGAAGTGGTGCTGTACATTTACGATTTGACCCGTGGCATGGCTGCTATGATGTCGCAGATGCTTCTAGGTGAGTTTAGCTATACATCATGCCAATTGATACATACATAATAAGTACATAAAGGGTTTCTATGGAGACGGATGGTGGTTCGTTTGCTACTAAGAATCGTTACATTGTTTTGGTTTTCGAACGTGTGCCATATTTTTACGGTCAATGTTCCAAGATAAAATCGAATTATTCAAATAAGGTCAACTCGTTCTTGCTAACAAGTTTAATGAGTTAGTTGCTTTGGATTCCATGCTAATTCAAGACTCTGAGCAAATTATGCCTAACATTCTGGATCGATGCTGCATGCTATTTGGTTAGGGTATAGATGCCGAGGATTATGAACGAATCTTACGATTGTGGTGTGGGAGCTTATCCAAACAAAATTTAATCATCATCAAAAGCAGTTATGTCACAACATTTTAAACAAATTTCGTTTGAGGTTCGAGCAGAATGTATTTTAAAATTCTTAGCAATCCCTGTTGTGGATAAATAAGACTTTAATAAACTCATTACATTGTCAACCGTTCTACAATCAAGACCTGTTTTATAACAAAAGGTTATGAGCCCAGTACTTTGGCCGTAACTGTGTGAAGTTCTGAAGAGAAAGTTGATTGAAGCGAAGATGACTACGCAAGCCGGAAGTTTTGGATCGGTAGGGGACACCGGAAGCCCAGCAGCAAACGCGGTGATGCAGCAAGAATGGCACATCGTGGACGAAGAAAATTAATTAGCACGCTT
Organism: Aedes japonicus; assembly: GCA_034211315.2. Classification (NCBI taxonomy): domain Eukaryota; kingdom Metazoa; phylum Arthropoda; class Insecta; order Diptera; family Culicidae; genus Aedes; species Aedes japonicus. The sequence goes on along the minus strand of JASCZW010010194.1, from coordinate 23,726 downwards.
GGGACAAACTGAAGGTCGCGTTCCAAGATGACGGGATTTATCGGAGGATTGGATTGTTGCAGCAACTGACGTCTTTCCGGTTGGACAATTTCGACTCTACGGAAACCTATGTTGATGCGGTAATGTCGACGAGCCACAAGCTAGCTGAAATCAGTTCTGCCGTCAGCGACGAATGGCTAGCGTCGATTCTCCTGATGGGACTACCGAAATTCTAAGCTCCCAGGGTGATGGGATTGGAGATGTCTGACCAGGCGCTCTATGCTAATGCTGTTAAATCAAAGATCCTGGAGGACGTGAAGGTCAATATGGAATCGAAGAGTCACAGCGAAGAAGGTTCTACAGTGATCAACATCAACACAACCGGATGCATGGTGGCCATAAGAAGGGCGATGATTCCTGCTATAACTGTAAGAAGCAGGGGGATTATGCAGCCAACTGTCCAGAAAAGCAGCAAAACGGATAAAAAAAAAGCCGAGCAATGTGTGCGGTATTTGTAATGGGAGACAACGTTGACGACGAGTAATGGTACTTCGATTCTGGTGCCACTACACATATGGCCCCATCGAAGCAGGAAGTATCGTAGCATATTGGGACAGAGAATAAAAGCAACATGTCGGCGAATTCCAGAGGTTCGGTGAATCTGGAGGGCGTCGAGGGGCCTGTCGAAGTTCAAATAGTTCTGGAAAGTTCTAATCTAGCAGAAAATTTAATATTCGTAAGCAAGATTTGTTCGAAGGGGTTCAACATGACGTTTACCGCAACGGACTTCAAGGTGCTAAAGAAGACCGGAGAAATATTTGCCAGCGGAGTCGCAGAAGGAGGACTGTATAAGCTAAACCGGAAGCAGGAGAAGGCGTTTCGTGTGCAACGAGACTGGAAGTGGCACAGGTGATTTGGCCATATCATGCATGCAGAGTATGAAGAAACTGATGCAGATGACGAACGATTTCCAGTTGAAGAAGGTGGATGAAGTACACTGCGTGGCATGCATTCAAGGGAAAGGTTTCCTACCAGCAATACAAGATCGATGGAGTTACTGGAGCTCGTGCACTCGGATTTGTGTGGACCGTTCGAATTGGCATCGATCGGAGGGAGCCGATATTTTATTGATGACGCTTCAAGGAAGGTTTTTATCTACACGATGGACTCAATAATCAAGTGAAAGATGCTTACGAAGAGTTCAAGAGCATGGCTGAGCGACACACCGGCAAAAAGTTGAAGATACTGTGGAGCGATAATGGACGAGAATACGTGAATGGAACCATGAGAGCGAGCATGCAGCGGGATGGAGTTCGACCTCAAAAAATGTGTCCGTATAGTCCGGAACAGAACGGAACTGGCGAATGCAAGAATCGAACGATAATGGCAAGGGTAAGAAGTATGCTGAACGATTCCAAGCTACCGAAAGAATTTTGGGCCGAGGCGATGAATACCGCTGTCTACGTCATCAACCGTAGTCCAACAAGGCCGTTGGACGGGACGACACCTGAAGAAGCGCGGAAGGGCGGGAAGCCATTCCATCATCAACGAAGTGGTACCAGAGAAGCGAATAATGATGTTGAAGCAGAAGCAATGGAGCCAGAGAAACCAGATCAAGACATCAGTCCGCACTATCAAGACTTCGATGATGCCGTTGCCGATAGCGGTCGGAAGCGCCATTCTACAGGCAAGTATTCAGAATACATTTCTTATAGTTCTGTTACTGGCCAAACGACTTTCTCAGATTCTGACGAGCAGGATGAAGACAGTCCGCTGGATGATCCGACCTCGTAAAACGAGGTTCTTCGCAGACCAGACCGGGATCAATGGATGGAGGCGATGCGCGAGGAGATAGAGGCTCTCGAGCGGAATGAAACTTGGGTGATGGACGATTTGCCGGAGGGGCATAAGGCGCTCCGCAACAAGTGGGTCAATAAGAGAAAGCGTGGACCAGACGGACGTGTTGAGCGGTACAAGGCCGCTTCGTTGAAGGGGCCAGCGGCCGGACATCGATTTTGATGAAGTTCACTCCCGGTTGTGCGATATTCGACGATGCGATTTTGATGGCGCATGCAGTCAAGCACGACTTGCAGATCGATCAAATGGATGCGGTCACGGCGTTCCTCCAGAGCGAGCTTGGCGATGAAACGATTTTTATGCAGCTGCCAGAAGGATTCACAAGTGACCAAGTCAAGGTTTGCAGACTACGCAAGGCGCTGTACGGCCTGAAGCAGTCCAGCAGGGTCTGGAACAAACAGCTGGATGCGGCCCTACGAGAATTTGGTCTGGAGCAGTCGAAAACAGATACGTGCCTGTATTTCAAGCTATTCGGAGGAAAGATGTTGTTCGTTACAATTTATGTTGACGACTTCCTCATATTCACCAACTGTCGGAAGATGAAGAAGAAATTGAAAAAGTACTTATGCAGCCGCTTCCAGATGAAGGACATCGGGGAAGCAAAGTTCTGTCTTGGCCTTCGAATCTCGCGTAACATGGAACGTGGAGAACTAACGTTGGACCAGGAGAAATATGTCGAGGAGCTGTTGGAGAAGTACCAGATGAAGAATTGCCATCCTGTATCTACACCATTCGAGCCAAGCGAGCGATTGGACAAGTCAATGTGTCCGACGTCGACAAAGGAACAGGAGGAAATGACCAAGGTTCCCTACAAAGAAGCGGTTGGAAGCTTGCTTTATTTGGCCCAGGCAACTCGACCAGATATTTCCTTCGCAGTAAACGCAGCAATCTGAATTGAGATGCGGTCAAACGAATCTTACGGTACCTCAAAGGGACTGCTGGTAACCGGCTGATGTACAAGAAGGACGGAAAATTCACGATTGGTGGAGGAGACTCTGAAATCAAGAAAATCAATCAACTGGATATGTCTTTGTTCTGCAAGGAGCTATTTCATGGAGCGTGAAACGGCAACCGATGGTGGCGCTATCGTCCTGCAAAGCTGAATATATGGCGGTATCGGGGACCTTCCAAGAAGCGTTGGGGTTAATAAATTTGCAGCAACCTATATTCGAAGAGCAGAAGATAACTATATTGTGCGTTAATCAATCTGCTATCAGTATCGCCAGGAATGGTTCGTATAATTCTAGGACAAAACATGTGAATATACGGTACCACTTTGTTCATGACGCACTACAGCAGGACATGATCGATCTGCAGTATGTGAACACCAACGACCAAGCAGCAGATGGTTTCACCAAGCCTCTTTTATCGATCAAGCTAGTCAAGCAAAGGCCGCTAATTCGAATCACGGATTAGGGAGGGGTGTTGTGGATCGAGTGAGGCTTAGATAAATTAGATTTGAATAAACTCATTACATTGTCAACCTTTCTACAATCAAGATCTGTTTTATTACAAGAATCCCTTCTCTTGGTTTTGATGCTTCTCAATAGTTAGCTAGCTCCTAAATTAACATTTTTTGCATGTTTGCTCATATTTTTTTTCGCGAAGTAAACTTTATAATTGAAATAGTTAAGTGACGAACTGTGAAACATTAGAGTAGGGTTTTCGGCATTTTTTGTGACGGTCACTGAAGTGGGCCGCGTTCTTTCATTAGAAGACCATTTTGACATTGATGTATGCCAGAAATGTCTCGAACAACCGTCTTGCCTGAGGACAGTTTGGAGGATTCGTCTTCTTGGGTACGGAACGTCTTATAATCAAATTTCACGCTGGATTCATCATTCATAACTACGCATGCCGATTTTCCACACAGCAGTTCATCGAATAATTTACGGGCTCTTGGTTTGCTATTCAATTTTCACAGCCTGCCGTGCGCTAACGGAACTATCAATACTTTCTCTTAACAACTTTGTTCTAGCAAAAAAAGTGCTGTCTACTCCTAAGAGCCTCATTATGATGAGAAATTATTATTTCCTTCTCAAACAACATCATCATAGATGCTGCTTGTTTTTCACTTCGTTTTGGCTTCCTCTGCTTCTTGAAAGTCCTTAGTCCATTTCGCGCTGATTTTACTCGGTCGACATTACTCTTTGAAACTCCCAGGTTTTTGGTCGCATCTCGAACGGATGTACCCTTTTTACGGGCGAAAGCTTGCGTGATTTTCCAGTCCAAGTTTTGTGCCACTGGTCCCGCCTTACGTCCAGATGTTTTCTTGTCCTGAAAGGAAGACTCCTAATCATTCTCCAAAAAAGCGTTACGATCTGCTCCGATGCTTGAACCTTCCTTTTTCACCAACTGACTTAGCGAAACGTCGGGAAAAGTGCACGATCTGTTTGCGCTATTCCGGGGAAATGCTCAGCATTTTTATGAAAAGTAAATGCACCGGCACATGCGACTCAGAGTTATAGAGGCCAATCATAGACATCGAGTCGACCGTCACTATGATCGACAGAGACTTCCTGGAAAAAATAAAACTTCTACGAAGGTCAGGCAGAAACTTTTCAAAAGTATAGGTAGCACTTGTTACAAGTTCAAGCAGGAATATTCCAAAAAAATCAAAACCAAATAAAGTTCCAAGTTGAAGATCATACTTCCCAGAAGTTCAGGAGATAACTTTCTCGAAAATCAGAAGAAGACTCCTCAGAGCTTCAGGAAGAAGTTTAAAGAAGATGAGTGCTTAGAAGTTTTCAATTTCAATTTCAAGAGGATCTGGATTTTTTCCCAGGGATTCAAGATGCAGATGTTTAGGGAAAAACTTCCCGGTTCAGGAAGGAAACTAACAAGGCGGGGCCCTACCTAAAGTTTACAAAAAATCAGAAAAAACTTCCAGTTCAGCATAGGACAGCGTATGTCCTAACAAGAAGGGATAAGAAGACTAGGAAAGCTTCCCAAGAGAGTTCTGGGAAAAAACCTCACAGAAGAGATCAGCAGAAGCTTCCTAGAAGAGCTAGTAGAGAGTTTTCCCGAAGTACGGAGACAGAAATGTTCTAGAATTTCGAGAATACTGGATTTTCTCCGGAAGGCAGGAAGAAACCTTTCGAAGGAGCAGGAAGAAATGTTCCAGAAGCAAAAGGAAGTACTCTCTAGCAGTGTGAGCAAGAATTTCTCACTGAAACTCAGGAACAGACTACTCTGAAGTTCAGGGAGAAAACTTCCCGAAAGTTCAGGAGAGAATTTCTCAGTAGTTCAGGAAAAAATTTCAAACAAATGGTATGGAATTTTTCTAGAAATTCTGCAGAGCACTTTCCCAAAGTTTCGGTAAACAAAGTTTCCTCGGAGTTCAAAGTAGGAATTATCAGAAGATAAGAAAGAATATGCTCAGGAAAAAACATCCCCGACTTTTAGGAAGAAATTTACCAGACACTGTACTTACCATAGTTCAATAAGGAGATTTCTCAAAAAATCTGTGGAATTCCCAGAAAGGACTTCTGCAAGTCTGCCAGAAACTATCCAACAGTTAAGACCTGGAATTACCCAGAAGTGTGAGAGCTTCCTGAAGTTCAGAATCCCAGTATTCTAGCAATTTCAGAATAAGGTTTTCTCGAAGTAAGGGTAGAATTTTCTGAGAAAAACAGGAAGAAACTTTCTAGAAATATAAAGGTACTCCCTAGTAGTTCAAGCAGGAATTTCTCAGAAATTCAGGAACAAAGTTCCCTAAAGTTCAGCAGAAAACTTTCCTAATGTTGTGGAGAAGATTTCATCAAAGTTCAGGATTAGACTTATCAGAAGTTTACTAAGTTCAGAACAAAAACTTACCAAATGTTTCTGGAAGGTTAGATTGGGTTTGTTAGATGCGAATTTCCGAGAACATCACTAGTGACTGCCAAGAAGTTCATAAGGAAACTTGCCAAAAGTTGAGGAGGAAACATTTTAACATTTTATCATAGAAATTCAAGAGATAATCATTGTCGATCTGAAGAAGCAGTCCATACAAAAATCAATCATATGATTAGAATGCTATTCATTGCTAGTGGTCACCTCAGTGTAACGTTTGCATTAAAAAAATGGATTTTTTTTTCGGATGGTGATAAAAAAAAGCAGACAGATAATTGCTTTTTAGAAATTTCCCATGGAAATTAATTATTTAAACCAAATTGCAAAAAAATTCTACGCCCTTGCAAGCGGCCTTCCGGCAGTTAACCGGAATATTCGCCATGGCGGATGAAAACATGTGTGTAGGCATGTTTTTGAGGTTCTTTCTTCGTTTTATTTATCAATTCCTCCTCAGTTTTCGCGACAAAATTGTTGGAGAAGATCTTACGCTTCAGGTTGGCCCAGAAATTCTCGATGGGACGCAGCTAGGGGACGTTGGGTGGGTTCGTCGACTTGGGTACCACATCGATATTCAGCCGCTCCATCTTTTCCAACGATCGCTTCGAGTAGTGGGCCGACGCCAGATCCGGCCAGAACACCGCGTCTTTGCCCTTATGGTATTTCTTGATGAACCGTTCACGGCCAGTCCGGAGCAAAAGAAGAGCGGCTTTGACATCCCCTTCTAGCTGATTGTCAGCCACAGCAACACCTTCTTGGGGAACTTTGCGTTTGAAATGAACTTCACCTCCGAGCTCGCTTCCTTCGTGGCGGAAGTTAAATACGAAGTGCCCTGCCAGTCATTGCCATCCAGGGTGAGATAGGTCTCGTCGTCCATCACTACCGCCACGTCACGATTCGCCGGGAAAATCGAGTTGACCATCTTATTCAGCTGCTGCCGCTGCGTCATTGCCCGCAGCTTCAAAACCAGTGAACGCGACTTCCGCTTATTTATATTCACCAGGTACTTTTTCACTGTTTGGCCGGTTGAACCGACCTCCCGACCAAGCGCAGCGATGTAGCCACTTTTCCTTCGGTCTTCCTCTTCAGCATCCCTTGGAGCTTCTTGTCGCTCAGGGTCGTCGGTCGTCTTTGAACGCGCTCACTTCTTAACGGAGTTGCTTGATTGTTTTTGTCATCACTGTTAGAGTTCGACTGGTAGAGCTGTCAAATTTTATCTGCTGACTCATGGGTTACAATGATTGATGCTGCATGGGTAGTTTTGTCAGTGCGGGTGAAGGTAAATCGATGAAAAATCGGCTATTTATGTACATTTTTTTCAATGCAAACGTTACTTGCTGAACGTCTTGAATTATTGTATAGGTGTAACATTTCCAATGACAACAATGAAAAACTTCAACACTAAAGTCAACTGTCGAATTCGGTTGCCGACTCGATCAGATTCAGTCGGCTTCTGTAAATGCGTGATTTAGCTTCGACTCGACAGTGACAAGTGTCGAGTTGAATTGCTCGACTCGACTTCTGCAACGATCAGCTGTTTGAACGTCATCTGGAAGCAATAGTGGCGCATGCAAAGTCGTGATGTCTAGGCTTTCAGACACCCCATACAAGACAAGTGTGTATTTGCTTATTGCAAACGGGGGTGGCACGTTTGGCATATGGATCTTTGGCGTATGGATGTTTGGCCGAATGGACGTTTGGCCGAATGGACGTTTGGCCGAATGGACGTTTGGCCGAAAATTGTCTATTAGCATAAATGTATTGCAGAGAAAAGGAAATAAGAATCTAAAAAAGTATTTTCAAACGCATTAGATCTAAAAAAGGAAATAAGGAACCAAAAAAACATTCTCGAACGCATTAGATAGCATCCCGATATTCTAGACTTATTACACTTAGAGTTTATCAATATGTGTGCGCATTTGCAGTAATAAGCATTCTAATTAAGTTTCAACTATATCAATTCACTAAAAAACGAAATTTTTATGTTCAAAAATGCAAAAAATGGTATTCGGCCATTTGCCCATATACATGAGAAGTATGAATATGTTTTGATAAAATCGTAGACTCCTGATTTTAGGTGGAAATATGTATTATGTTAAACAGCTAGACAGAATGGGTCATTATTTTTTATAATCTTGAAGAAATATGCAGTTCCTCCGAAAGATACCTTCTTTTGATTCTTTCACATTGGCTTTCTATGACGATACATATTCCTACACCCAAAATAAAAAAGCAACATTGTGACGCAACTTTGCCCATGGTTTTGTTCGCTTCTCGTAATGGATCGTAACCAGGAGAAAATGCAACGTGGTCGTGCGAAACGAGCGCAACCTTGTCAATCTCGCTCTGAAAAAATCAATTTGTGAGTGAGGTTGTGCGGCGTGTATTAGTAAGTCCAGTCCGAAAAATTCAATGGCTCACAAAAAAAGCGATTAACATACATACGCAACCGAGATTCGAATCAAGGCCGCCTGCACCGCGTTGCTCTTAGGATCGTAATAACGTTGTCATCCAACTACAACAAGTTGAAATTAGCTGAAATAAAAAGTCCCTACAGGTTGCTTCGATTGCCGAGGCACTCCGCGATACAGCAAATGAAGCTAAAATGTGTCTCACACTCACTTACGCTTGGCTTCGCTTATTTCCATAAAAAAAGGGCAAACTTGAATAGATGGTGATCGGAGTGTGATGACTTGATAGCGAAATTCTAACAGTGGCCAATAGCGTTGCGGCATTCTGTGGTATTGTCTCACACATATTTAAAATTTGTTGAAGATTGAACAAAGACCCAATGGTTGCTTCGACTGTCGAGGCAAAAAAAAAATTGGGTTCTGATGAATCTGCAACAGTTGCCAACCGTTTGCAACACACTTGCGTGAAGCCTCGTTTAGCGTTACCGAATGCTTTTATGAACGCATGACGAAGATTGGCGGTCTTGTGCGGAGTCATGGATCATACGGATTCTCGAGATATGATTGCCAAATATTGCAGTTGCATTTTGAGCCGCCTTTTAACTTTTGGGGTGTATATTCGAAGCACGCTGCAATCAACAGCGCGCCCGGTTTATTACTTTTTGTGAGATTGTTCCGTCTTTCTAACATGAGCAGTTATTTGAAGGTTTTACTGATCAACGAAATAAAGCACTACATATTTGACGAAGCAGATTCCTGTATCCAAAAGCGAACTTATGATTCAAGCGCTTGCCCGGTATAAAATGTCCATTCGGCCAAACATCTTTATTCGAAACGTCCATTCGGCCAAACATCCGTATGTCAAACGTCCGTATGCCAAACATCTTTATGCCAAACGTGGTATCATTATTGCAAATGAATAAAACTCAACTAACCGTTGTAAAGTTTGCCAATACTATATCAAGGATCATCACCCTGAAAAGTTAGTTTGATTCGGTATTCGGGATATTTTTTGAGTGTTGCGATAATTTTGTGGACAGCCCTTAGATCAGTCGGCTAAGAAGAGTATTCTTAAGATGATACGTTTTCGCCCCAACTGTCAAAATGTTTGTTCAAGATTGACTGAATCCAACAAAACATTTACAATTTTAGGTACCTCTAACTGAATCGCTAAATAACAACTTCAAACATTTCACCCGGGAGCATCGCAATAAACTTAACTTCTTCTCCTCCTCATTCCAGGTCGCCACATCGACGGTATTTGGCACACGGCAGTAGTCGTTTTCGGCCGGGAGTACTTTTACGGATCGCACGGCATTACGAGCTGTTCACCGGTAAGTAAATCAACCGATTTCAGTCGGCTACACCTTTGCTCCTCTACCGCGGTGGTGGCATTTAATGGAAATGGAAAACCTGATCTGCTGTGGATAAAAATATACCGTAAGCCAGGCGTGCCAGCCAACCGATCCGTGGCTGGCCGTGTATTCTACGCTGTGGAATTTTGGGATGATTAGAAAGTCTTCCTCACCGGGTTCAATAGGAAATATTTGCTCTGGGAAACTATTTGAAAAATTATAGTCAGTTAACATTATCTGGAATGGGTTTTGCGATTCATGCCGCTGACGCGGTTCTAGCTGTCACTGTTTTCCTCGTCACAATCCCAATGGAAGAAGCTTGGTTTCCATTTTTCGGAATCTTGCACCTACGTCTTGGCAAGTGAATAACAACGCCCACTTACCTGACTGTTATTTCGCTTCTTCATGCGAGAAATTAAGGGATATGTGTCTCCTCACTATATAAACGTCGGCCCCAGTGGGAATATCATCGCTTTAAAAATAGAACCACGACGACACAAAACAAATCCTGTGCCTACTACTCATCTCGCCACACATCAGCGGCAGGGCTACTGCATACCTATTTGACAGATGAAAGCACATTAACAAGGCGTTTGCGGAGGACCTTTGTTGCACTATAGGTGACAATTTACCTCTGTGCTTTGCAACGTGGATTAACCTGCCCATTAATCATCATTAACCAATAACATGTAGAGAAAATAAAGCGTTAACTCATACAATGATGCATCTGTTCCAAATTATCCGCTTATATTAGTAACTCCGGGCGAAAGGAATGCGATTTATTTTTAAATATTCCCGCTTTCAAGCCAATGTGTTAATGTGCACACTGTAAACATGCATACGTGCAGTTGCATATTAAACACGTAAACGACTGTAGCCCGAAATGACGACGTTTCCCTTGTCTAAAATTGGAGCACCTTCGGGCGTGCATTACACAGAAGAAGCTGCGATATTACCTCCTTTTCGATGATGCGCTGGCGAATGACGAATGGAAGCCACGCCGTAAGTGGGAAAAGGTGAACATTTTTACGAGTTTTCGCGGACGAAGGAGATTGGTTCACGTGCCGGTCGTTAGCTGAATGGCGCATAGATCTAAAATCAAAACAGGAAATATTTTTCCATTTTTTTTTTCTTGGTTCAAAGTGTGACGATGTTATGGTGCTGAGGAAGTTTTTCGCGCTGCTTGATGATGATTGGCATGTTGACCAACATTGAACCGTACGACACCAGAGCAGACGATCGCGCTGAACTCCTCTCTTCCTAGTCAATGTTCGACCTTGGCTGAATACATTTTCTTGGGGGAATTTCGTATTTTGGTTCGTTAATTGTTCTATATTCTTGACAAAAGGCACATCTTGCACGTTCAGATAATGAACCAGTTTTTACCCTTCTTACACCACAATAAGGGTATGAAGACAGTTTTCTATCCGAAGCCCAGAGGGCTGAATCTACTATACCAATAAACTTGATGAACTGGGCACGGTTTTATATACAAGAAAATATCGGCTATCAGACATCTAGGTCATGTCATTGATCTTCACTCTAATGAACCATTCATGGGAGAACCAGCCACACAAAGTAGTGATAATATCACACTCGCTCCTCTCTCTATTTAATAGCCGTGTCGTAGCACGCATGTATACAGGCACTAAAGTTGAGTGTGATATCGGCGGGTTGGGCCGCAAATCACTAAAAATTTAATCATAGATAGATCTATTCAATTTTGAAAACATTTAATATTCAATTTGAGGTGGAAGTTTGAACTGTGTCATAGAATTTCATATGCAGTGGACTTCTAGACCGTGGCCATAAGTATTGTGGTTTTTGTGGGATGCGGAGGGCCCGTTTAGGAACTCAGAGTACCGTATAGCTGAGGTTTGTCATAGGTGTGTTTGTTTAGAATGAAAGAGGTGTGCTACCCTGCGGGCTTTGCCGCTATTTACGCTTAGACGAGGCTAGAACCAGTTTGTAGACGCCTGACATCAAGTAGCTAAGGGACACGACAGGCGGTGCAGTTTTCATTGGCATGGCAATTCTTTCATTGTTCATAAATTATCATTTAAATATGTGCGGTATACGACAGCCGACTTCCAGTTTATAGCAAATCATAGAGAGATGTTACTTTGATATAGCAACAAAATAGCGTAAACACAAAATGAAATTTACAGTGGCATCTCAAATAGCCTGGTCATATTGATACGAACTACGGGAAATGGCTCTCTCTTTTCGGGATTTGCCGTATATCATTGTAATGCAGAATTGTAAATTAACGATTTTATGATAACTGTCACTTTTTTTAAAACTATTTTAAAAAAAACTTTCAGCGTGGTAGTAGAACGATTGTGATTAAGAAACAAGGACAATTTCAAATAAACACTTCATTTGATCACTTTTTAAAATAAAAAATAAAACATTGAAACACTTTTTTCAAATAATCACTAGTAAACGCGAGCAAATTCCTTTAAATTCCACTGGAGAAAGCTATCTTCTGACAAATAGGCCTATTTCGTCTGCGACTTACAGACTTCTTCAGTGTCAAGTGCTCGACTTATGATTTTCTTTTTGTAGCATTTTTAACCGGTCCAAAAGGCCCTACCTTAACCACCTACCCTAACCTATCCTTGTTCCTTCCCATGGGGTTCATGTGGTCTGAATAGACAACTTCGCCATAACCTCTCCTTCACCATCGGCTTTGGACTGACTTGCGCTCTTATTGCCCCACCAAATGCTGCAAAATGAATTAAAATGAAAATGAAATGACTTACCGACCTACTTCGAGTGTCTCCGATTTAATTGAAAATTTGTAAACACGTTTTACCCACAAAAGCGAGTTTTTTCCACGGAGGCAAACATTTTTAAACTCAAGAGTCAACTTTAAAAAGGGTTTAAGCATTTTGAATAGCTCTTCAATTAATAATTTGTAGCTCGAAAACCTTTGATTGTACAAAAAAAACTATCAAAGAACAAGTTGTAGTCCTATGTGTGTGAAGGTTGTGAAAAAAATATACACTGAAAAAAAATTCGGAAAAAAAATCGAAAATTAACATTAAAATTTAAATATCTCAAAAAAGGATTTTTTGATTTTTGTTATTTTTTGACTGTGAAAACTTGAATTTATATGCAAATTTTAGTGATAACTCCGGGGTAGAGGAATGCCAGTGAAAAAAGTTTCTAAAACATCAACTTTTGGTGTATTTTTCAAAATTTTAATAGTTGCGAGAATAAACGTATTCTGATGATATAATCTAATTTTTGGAATTTAAAAAAAAATTCAGGTCGTCATGAAGATCTTCGTAAGAACATCCGTCCTCGAGATGTATCCAATTTAATTTTATCATATCCGAAAATACGGCCTTTTCGCCGTTTTAAAAATTTATTTCGCGGTTCTCCAGCATAACAAAAATTCCTTTTTCGAAATATGCGTTTAGTTTCCCACAACTCACTCCTAGCCAGCAAGACGATTCTATAAGCAGCATAAGAAATAGAGGAAAATGGTTGAAAAAACTTTTCTTATTTTTTAGTTTACTTGTATTTCCAATTTATTATGCGCATACTACACTCCAAAAAATCGACACGTTATTTTCACGTGAAATTTCACGTAACATTCACCTGAACACGTAACCAAATCTTCTTCAGTAAAATCAGGTGAACATTACGTGCCAGTGAATTGTACGTGAAAAATCACGTAACATTTAAGTGATTTTCACGTAGAATGTGAAGTTACGTGGAAATCACGTAGGTGTTACGTGAATTCCACGTGTTTATTACTAGTTTTGGTAGTGGACGAAAAGTACGTGCGTTTCACGTGGAAACAACGTGACGATTTTTTTGAGTGTAGTACATATGTTGTTTCTACATTTAGATAAGTTTAAAGAAGTTCCCTATATATACTACTCTATATATACTATGAAGGCTTGACATCATTTGACATGAAGGCTTGACATCATTTGAAAACAATTTGGCCTCTATCTGATAATCTGAAGGCGGAACAAATGAGTGATATTTTTGTGTACCAGTAATCATTTTAGTTTGCTGAAAGCAGAGATCGAAATTTTCGCCTACTTGAGAAGAAAAACGTAGTTTTTCACCCGCTTGGAAAAACAAATGAGAATGTGAGAAGCGAGAGACTATTATACGCTCACAGCAGTTTTCGTGAGACAAGCCACGGCGATTTTAAATTTTCGGAGAGCATGAGTAGCTGATAAATCATTTCTTTTTCAGTGAATCCTAGATGCCGATAATTATTTTTCACTTACTTTTTGACACCTGAAAATACACCAGTCTTCATGCTTGTTTCATTCACAACTTTGTGGGTGGACTATGTCTTTTCAAGCAACTTTGCAAACTTTGTATTTTCAAAATTTATCTAGACTACCATTTGGAAAGGGCTTAAGTTTTTCGATCGATTTTTTTATGTCAACATAACTCAAAGAGTAAAAGACTTGTAAAAAAGTGATGAATGGGTGACTTTTAGAAATTTGTTCTAACTTTTATGAAAAAAAATGTAAAATCAAAACAAAACGCTAAAACAAAATGTATTACAATTTAAAGTCAATTTGCAAAAAATGATTATCTGGAAATTGGACGAAATTTTGATTTTAATTTAAATTATAATTGTCTAAAAGTTCTCGATACATTGCAAGGTGGGCACTTCTAAGGAAAAAAATGTTTTTCTAACATCAAATTTTTTATGTCCAATTTTACCTTGAATCGCGTCAATTCCTTTTATAATTTGGTCCTAAAACCCCACAGAAGCCATTTAAATTTAATTACAATGACAATTTGGATTTTTAAGGGTCTTTGAATGTTTTAAAAATCAAGGCTACTATTTGGAAAGAGCTTAATTTTAAATTATTAATTGTTTTAAATTTAGTGCTAATACAATTAAATCAGGTTGTTGATCCTGTTTATTACCAAACCTTTGAAGTATATTACAAGAAGGACAGTAAATTGGAAAACAACAGCATTTTCATAATATCTGAAGTGTTGACCCATAACTCAATAGCAGTTCAGTTGTTTATATCAAAATTACAAGATTCCATTATTAAATATATTGCTCAAAAATTATTTTTATGTCAGAAGGAGCTGCGGCCCATTGTAAAAACAAAAAGCGTTTGCAATTTCAAGTCCATGGAACGTCTCATGGGAAAGGTCCATGTAATTCTATTGGTGGTCATCTCAAGCAAATGGCAAGCCTTGCTCAAGATTATGGAAACACAATCAAAACTCTTCGAGAACTATATGACTAGACAGTTGAACAATCAAATAAAAGTATTACTTGAGAGTTCTATACCCACGTAAAGACAATACCTGTTACACAGGTTCGTTGCTTTGTACCTATTCCAGAAAATTTCAGCTAAAAGGTATTCTGATACAAAGGATAATCCAAAGAAATTCACTTTGTATGTGAAAGATTAATAAATTAAATATATGAAGCTATGTTAATTAGTAATACGTGAAGGTGTACATATAAAAAATAAAACCCTTACCAAGCAAAAACCTATTAGTTTTCATTGACATAAACAGTATTTCGAAAATTTATAAAACGTCATACGATTCAAATCGTTTTTAAATGAATATGCATCAAGTCGCATGAAATTATACTTTTCTAATTTGATAAGACTTGATGCATTTAAATTTAAAGACGATGGAAATATGAAGTCCGCTATTCTTTTAGACTTATCAGTCCCCTCTATCACAATTTTTCCCATACCTTTTAAAAGTTCTGTAACAAATCTTGACCTTCCATCAAACCCCCCCCCCCCCTCCAACGATATACGAAGCCATCTTTGAATCGCCCCGTAAAAAGGAATATCAGAACAAGCAGTTATGAATGACTTGTACTTAAACGTACACTTTTACTTCTGTTTAAAAAAAAATTAATGTTTTTTTAGGGAAATTTAATGTTTTTCGAATGTTAGTCTATATGATTATTAGAAAAATTAGAAGAAAAATTAGTATTCTCCATTTAATTCAAACTACCTTTGCTTACTTCGACAGATACGCGTAGTGCGTCTACAATGTGCCGACTTCTTCAGTGTCTCGTACTACTAACTCGACTTAAGAAGTCGAGTTATTAGTACGAAACACTGCAGAAGTCTGCACATTGTAGACGCAATACGCGTATCTGTCGAAGATAAGCAAAGGTAGTTGGAATTAAATGGAGAATACTAATTTTTCTTCTAATTTTTCTACAGGCATTCCACTAAACAGCTCAAAACCTCTAGGATTTATATGATTATTGTTTTTTACCAAATGTTCAATACATTTAATTCTTTATGACTGCTAAATTTTATTGGATTCTATAGAGGTGTTAAAGACCATGACTAGACGAGTTTGCGTGATACACGGTAAAAATAGGACATGAAAAATATGTTGTTAGAAAAAATAAAATTCCCTAAAACTGCCTATCTTGCTATCATGGCAAACTTTGAGACAATTATATTGCCTTTACTTAAAAAAAAAACAATTTCGTCCAATTCTAAGATAGCCATTTTTTGCAAATTAACTTTAAATTTAAATTGTAATTTTTTTTTTAACGTGTAAAAATCGATTTTACAATTTTTACAATTTTTTTCATAAAAGTAAAGACAATGTCCTAAAAGTTACCCGTACATTACTTTTTTGTAAGTCTTTTCCTTTTTGAGTTATGTTGGTTTAAAAAAATCGATCATAAAGCTTAAGCCCTTTCCAAATGGTAGTCTAGATAAATTTTGAATAAACACAGTATGCAAAGTTGATTGAAAAGACATAATCTACACACCCACAAAGTTTCTTTGGATTCTGAGAGGGTGCTGCCAAACACTGGATGAGACGTTTCTCCATCCTGGAGTCTGCGCTAAAATTTGCGTCATAACTTCAAGTTTTTACAGTCAACAAATAAAAAAAAACAAAAATTCGTTATTTGAGACATATAAATTTTCAGGTTAATTGTCAATTTTTTCCGAATTTTTTTTCAGTGTATATTTTTATCACAACCTTCGCACATAGGGTCACAACTGGTGGGTGTTGGCCAAATTTGGATTTTTCAGATGTAATCCTAAATAGGTTACAGAATATTTTTCATACATCTAGTAGTCTTACGTCCGTGCTCCATCACAGTATTTTCTATTGTGATGTGTCCAACTCAATGGGTAAATTGAACTGAAGGTGAATTTGAAAGAAGGGGAACTTGGAGTAGAGCACACGTACCCACTGGTTGACACTAAATATTGGCCAACGTGCTTTTGCACATTTGTTTGAGGATTTGTTAGGCGACACAAGTTTTCAAATCCAAAGTTCGAATGCCGTACTGCATCAGTGCCCAGACTTTCTGTTAATCAATCTGGACACTTTTCAAACCACAAACTAGCATGCAGTTATGAGCTTATAGCATATTAGCGTTAAATTTGAGAGGATTCATCGATTTCTTTTACAATTTTTCCAAGTTGTAACATTCCGCCCACTTGTATGTGATATCGGATCGATAGATTTACAGTTATGTTATAAAGAGCAGCTTAGCCGAAAGAGCTGAAGAGATAAATAGAAGTGAACTTTCAGATGATTTGTTTATAGATCAAACAAATAATAAATCTTCAAACATTATATGTAATTAGTAACAATGAAGGGTGACAGTGATAGTATAGACCAGTAAAACTTCACGATTAAGGGGCTATTAAGTAGAACAGACGACTGAATTCATCAAATAGAGCTCGAATGGGCTTCAGCTTAATAAACAACTGGGTATTATAGTCATTTGTTCAATGACTTTTGTTTTCACTATTCTCGTTCGATGCTCATTTCAGCCAATAGTGTCCAGCACATAGTTATAATCAATCATCGACAGCCCGCAACAATAACTCTTAGTATCTTTGCAGAGCAATGACTTAGCTTTTCCACCATCCGGGGAAATGAAAGGATTCTACTTATATCTTTGTTCTCAATTCTGTTTCTTGTTAGGCAACAAATAATTTATTTCTACCAAATTTTGAAGACAATATCTTATATTCTGTTTCATTTTGTCTATTTTGTTTTGTTTGGTTTTTTGTTATGCTTGTCTCTTTGCAGTCACAATTCAAGGTAACTCCTTCCCAAATTATTATGGCCAATTGAGTGCTACAGGGCTGGTAGCAAGTCACTTTTTAGTGACTTGGTCACTTTTTTCGAGGCGGTCACTTTAAAGTCCCTTTTTTTAAGGCCTTTTAACTAAAGTCACTATTTTTAGTAATTAGTCACTTTTTTCTACTTTTTTTGGGGAAAAATTGGGCGATAATGAATCATTCTACTTTCAGTGTGTAGAAAATGAAAGATATAGTTTATTATATTATTTTACTTTTCAAGCAGTTTAATCTCAATATGCAGCGCTAACTCGACTTCAAACTCGAAACCTGAAAATATTGTCTTTGCCACGTTCGGTCACGTATATTTTTCGTAAAAGGTAATGATTTTCTATGTTATTTTCGTGAACCAGCTAGTTTAACGATTTAACAATAGATGGCAGTTTAAGTACTACCATTAGCAATGCATTTGTGCATCCCTTTTTTACGTGAATGATTCTAGCAGCGGCCGTAGCTAATTCGTCTTCAGCCGTGGTTCAGCCTAATGGGCATCTTCAGCCGTGGTCTATTTTTGGAATTTTATACTTGATTTGCATCAGCAAAACTTGAATAGAACTAGCTAAAATAGACTATTGTCGTTAAACCCACCAACAGCTGGATTTCACTAATTCAACGTCAGAGGTCAGAATTTGTTTTCAGAGATCACAGATTTATCGCGAACTTGTTGCCACGGATTAGTTTAACCTAATAATCTTTACTTGCTCTTTGGTTTGCCTGAAGGTTTAATAACATCTCGGAAATGCTATTGATTTTACAGAAATTCCATCAACTTATTTATAGTTAAGCAAATCTCCCCAGACTATTTACAATTTCTCGTTAATTATTGATATATTTGTGATATTCTATTTTTTATCATGAAAGATGTACCTACTGGGAATCCAAATAACTGCTGGGAAGCTAAATCTTCTTCTCAAAGTTGCGGCTATTTCCAGAAAGTTGTTTCTATTCCATGGACGATCAGCAAACTTTTTAGAAGTTCAACCAAGTTTCCAGAAACGTTGAGAATTTTTTGGCAATTCAATGGACTTCTCTGAAGTTCCACCACTTCTCTCCTCAAAAAAGAGTGAGAAAATTTTATGATTATCTTCAAACTTCCAATAAGTTTATTCAACTTCCGAGAAGCTTAATCAAGATCTGTCAAGTCCATTATATTTCCACGCAATCTTCATAGATACTCCGAAGTTCATAGTAACATAGAAAACAATTTTCAAAAAGTTCATTTAGTTTTCAGAAGCTTATATTAGTTCTGACCAATTCATGTAACTGTCAAGACTGTTTAAAAGCTGTTAAATATGCAACTTAATAAAATAATTTTTAAAAACGGTTCCTGGAATAAAGAGTTTTGGAATTTTCCCTCTGTGAAATACGAATTGAATCTATTTTCAAGATGCCATTGGATTTCACCAGAAAGCGTATGAAAACTGCTATACCCAAGGAACATTGTTGGTTTTATCATGGTTTTATAGCATTTTTGTAGTCTAATTAATGCTCTTCAGAACCCTTATAAAACCAAAATTGTTACTTGGGTAGTAAAATGTATCCTCTCCCCAGATGTTCACTGAATGTTTTTTCGGTACGAAAAATACCGAAACAATATCTGCAACAACTAAAAAATAACAGACGGTCCATCGGTCAGCATTCAAAGTTTTGTTGGTTTTAGCGAGGGTTTGCGTCAGTAAACAACACGGTTGATTATAAACTTGATTTTTTGTCATGTAAAAGCTGAATTTTACTCATTAATTGGTATTATCAACAGCGTGTAGTGTTTTGAAGCGGTATTTAACTTGTTCCAAATTGCAGAAAGAATAGATCAAAACATATACGAGTTTAAAAATGAAGCAAATAGATCCGGTATAAAACCAAATTTACAACACCGGTGCAGCGATGTTTTTGCGTTTGATCTAAAAAAATAAATCCAAACAACGATTTGAACCGCCGTTGAAGATGGCCTTATGGTATGCTTGTACACGCAGAAACATATGTTGTAAATTCAAAAGGATTATGTACAGCTTCAACAAATTTTATTGTAGACTCACGGCTTACCTATATTTTCTTTTGATTCGACCATTAAAGTTATTCATTTCAACATTAAGTATTGTTGTTTCTAAAAATGCTGCAAGATAGCCTGATGTCAATTTCAAATCATAAATATAGTCAAAATAAATATATAATTTGTCGAGTCAATGCAAATGTTTGATTGCATCGACAAAAGCGGTCATTTTAAAACGAAAAATTGTATTATTGTTTCTACAATGTTATATTATTAATTCAAAAATATTCAATTTTTTGTGATAAATAGTAGTTTTGTTGTTTTTGTGGAAGAGGTTTTTGAGATTCAAATAAAATTCATCGAAATAAAAACTAATTTTTACACATGATTTATTATTGACATAAAATTAGAATGTTTAAAAAAAGCTATCTTCCAACTTATGTAAATTAGTTGGGAATGATTCTGAACTTTCTACATTTGAAATCACAATTATTTTAGTTGTTTTGTAGAGTTTGAACGATTGTAGATGCTCATCAAAGCTTCGCATGTTTCCTTACGCTCTATGGTTTTCAGCGTATCGACCGTGTACTGATTTGCTGAAATAATCATGTGAATATAAATAAAATTGTATAAATATAAAGGCACCTTGAACTTACCCAAGAAAACGTTAATTAAAGTAGCCGTCAATCCAAAACTTTCCAATAACTCGAAGAACGACAAAGTTTCTTCATCGACGCGTTCAACTACTAACTCTTCCACGTCAGCCATTTAAGCAAGATTTTCAGATTGCTCAAAAATCAATAAGGTGGTATCCGCAAGTAAAGTGGCTGTGAAGAGAGTGACGCCTCGCAAAGCCACGCTATGTCGTAAGCATCCGACTATTAGAATTTTTTATTTAATTTATTTAAATAAATTTAATTATGATGTACACATGAAGTATTTTTGATCCAGATATAAATATTGTTGATTCTACAAAATTAGATTGTTGAAGCAATGAAAATAAGTAGCAAAAAACAAATTTGCAATATCAACAAAATATTTTGTAGATTCTAAAATTATGATTTTAAATTCTAACAACAGTATTGTTGAAGCAAAAATCAGGTGTATTCGTATCAATAAATTATTTTTATGAAACAAATAGTATTTTTTTGTTGAATTTATTCTCAGATATTGCTGTTTCAAACTACCTCTATTCCTCTGCGTGTATGCTTCAATTTTTTTTAGTACAAATTGATTTTCATTAGGATAAATTTTTATTCACTTCGACACTGAGGCATCCTAAAACCAAGTGAGCTCAACAATTACAACACGATTAGTTAAATGCAAGATAAAAGTAGGGTTAATCTCTACTTCGGCACCCCCAAGCATCACTTCATCATGGGAAGTTTTAAGCGGTAAAAGTACCTTGTCAATGTCCCGAAACAACAGAATAAAATTGCAACTAGCCAGTGAGTAAAACTACTCTGTGCAGACCACAAAGTTCACAAAACAGACATTAACTTATCGGCAATCAAGTTATAAGAAAAAAAAACATCTACAAACGATCCACGTGTGGTATATGAAGGATCTGGTGCACCATTTGAAATGCCCAGTCTGCGAGTATTAACGGAGTATTAAATCGATGAATTTGATAATACATGAAATATACAATTTTAGACTGTGCAGTGCACGAGACGCCACAAATTGATAGACAAAAACTATAGTCCCTATATATTTATTGTCTGGTGCATTCAACTATCGAAGCCAAACGACCATGCCATTTTGAGGAAGATACAATTTGGGATATTATTAAGATTATTGAGTATTTATGAGATCCTTCGCCTCAATCGATCGATTTGATATATAATCATTTTATCACACCGAAAAGATCTGACTGAGCCATTGGGTAAATTTGTTGGAAGTTATATGAGACTATTGTGTGACTATAATAAAAACCACCATGACAATCTTGTGTCAAATTCTTCGACACGCGTTGTATTTTGCAAAAAACAGTTAGAACAAGCTCGCTATTCGTACTCAGCTTGAGTGTGGTTGCTCAACGGATCAAGGATGCTGATGAACCACCGAACACAAATTAATTATTTCTTTCAAATCCATTTTTCATAGTCACTTTTAGTAACCTTTTGAAAAATTTTGTCACTTTTTGGTCCTTTTTTTTACAAATTGAAGTCACTATTTAGTCACTTTTTTCATCAACGTAGTCACTAAAATAACTATTTTTAACATCGTTGGTCGCTACCAGCCCTGGTGCTATACAAATTATTACCGGCTAGCCGTTTTACACACGGGTTTCTCAAAACTTTTTATGTAATAAGTACTTTAGTTAGGCAAAGTTGAATTAATGTTCCAGACACTGAACGGACACTTGCTCCTAAGGAGTGTATCGAAAAGTAGTTATAAACATTCGATGCGTTATTACGCATAAACTACTGTATATATTTTTAGCGTGTAAGCGCCATTTGCTTTGTTTACATGTCAAAAATGATTATTCGGTTCATTCATTTCCGTTGATAAAGTTGTATTCAAAATGTCGCGAATTGAATTTGAGACTAAAGAAAATTCTGCACACTTGGTGCACCGAAAAGGGTGTTACCTACAACAGATTGCGAAAGAGTAAATGTTCACCCGGCAAGTGTAAAACGCATCATCGAAAAGTTTGGTAAGAGTGCTCCCTCAAGGATTTACCAAGAAGTGGCCGGAAACCCGGCTCCAGCAACCCCGATTTGGACCAAAAAGTTGTGGATTATATTCAACGGAACAAATCTGCCTCTACTCGCGATCTAGCCAAGAAGTTCAGGACCAGCATCGGAATGATTCAACGAATCAAGCGCAGGAATGACTTGAAGACGTACAAAAAGCAGAAAGTGCCCAAACAAACTCCGGAACAAAAGTCTCGTGCCAAAACCAGGGCTCGAAAGCTGTACAGCTGCATTTTGGACAATGTCGACCAGTGCATTTTGATGGATGACGAAACATACGTTAAAGAAGATTCAAGAACGCTACCGGGGCCGCAGTTTTATACTAAATCTGTTGGGGAACGTGTGCCAACCGCAGATACGACTGTTGCGATGGAGAAATTCGGTCAGAAGGTGCTCATTTGGCAAGCTATTTGCACATGTGGCTTGCGTTCTTCAATTTTCTATACAAAAGGAACTATAAATGCTGAGATTTATCAAAGGAATGTTTGAAGAACAGGTTGCTACCATTGTATAGAAAGCACCAGTCCCCTCCTCTCTTCTGGCCAGATTTGGCATCGGCACATTACGCCAAATCCACTCTACAGTGGCTGACGGAGAATAACATCAAGTTCGTAGAAAAAGACATCAACCCACCAAACTGTCCCCAGTTGCGACCGATCGAACGCTATTGGGCAATAGTCAAGCGTATATTTAAGAAGGATGGTACAGTGTCCCAAAACATGACCGATTTTAAGAAAAATTGGGCAGCGGCATCAGGAAGTGCACAAAGGTCACTGTGCAGAATTTGATGGCAGGTGTCAAATCAAAGGTACGGGCATTCTACAGAAATGAACATGATGACTAGTTTTTCCGTTTGGATCTTTTGTAAACATGTTAAGCTATAATAAACTGAAATAGTATGTTAATTTTAACCATGTTTTCATGCCTATTTTATTATTTGGAAGTTTATAACTACTTTTCGATACACTCCTTGCCCGTGGAGGACCCGGATACGCCCACCCATGTGAGTCTGAGAGTCATCGCACTGAGCTGACGAGGTGTACAACGGGAAGGAACTATAGGTGTATAGACCTGAGGTGAGTCCCCGGACCACGCCAATCTTAGCAGGAAAGCACTGGACATACACTGCGAACAGTACAATTACCTTCACACATAGGGTCACACCTTGTTCTTTGACAGGTTTTTGTACAACCAGCTACAATCGAGCTACAAATTATTAATAATTGAAGTGCTATTAAGCCAAACGCGTATGCAAAGTTTCATTCAAATGAAAAAAATATTAGAAAATAATTTTCCTCATTTCCAGGTCATTTCGTCTGGAAACGCTATTAAGTGTTAAATATCGTACACAAAACAAAATAATAATTTTTGTAACAAGCGCGAAAAATTTCCCCTCTTATAATTCCAAGTCAAAGGCGGCGCAATGAAATTGTTTGCAATCTCTCATACAACAGGCTAGTTTCAGGCGTTAACTGCCTTAAATTTACATGAAGTATCCCATTATGTGA
>JASCZW010010193.1:0-38015 GCA_034211315.2 Aedes japonicus | reverse complement strand
ATGCATTAAACCATTAGGGAAACAGAGCCGCAACAAATCGACAGTGGCAAAGCCAGTTCGTGAAATCGTTTCAGTGTCTATCTATTACAGGATTCGCCTGAATTCCGTTGCCGAGTTTCAACATTCCACTAGGTAGCACCAAAGCTGATTAGCTTACGCGTGCCTAGGAGTTTGCAGTTGATTCGGTTTCTCCTCATCTCAAAGGGTTCACTGGAAGTGACGTTTGCCGTTGCACATAGTATACTTGGCTTCCACCAAACATTTCTATTCCACGAATCTGGGTGAATTTCTTCGAACAAACACTTCATCAATGAACTTGTAGGTTTGCTGTTTAGCGGAATACTCTGTAACTATAAATTCAGAAAAATTAGTAATCTCCATTTAATTCCAACTACATGCGCGACTTATTACGTAGCTTCGTCTAGCAATGCTAGTGACTTTCAGCACCGTACTAAGTAATTCCTGCAATTCTGGGGACATTTCAGTACGAGAGCACTAAAGAAGTCTGCACATTGTGGTGACGAAATTACGTATCTGTCGAAGATAAGCAAATGTAGTTGGAATTAAATGGAGATTACTTAATTTTTCTTCTAATTTATAGTCATTATCGTTTCAGACATGTATTTGGGTCACATGTTTTGA
Source organism: Aedes japonicus (assembly GCA_034211315.2). NCBI lineage: Eukaryota > Metazoa > Arthropoda > Insecta > Diptera > Culicidae > Aedes > Aedes japonicus. Next base: position 37,373 of record JASCZW010010193.1, on the reverse strand, counting down.
CGAAGACCAAAATTTTGAATCCCCGTATTGGCTGCTTAGCGTTTTTGACGACTTTCATAACTGCCCAATAGCCTTGAAGTTGGGTATGTGATTATGGCCCTTTTTCGATAGTAAATATTATATACTGGTACAAGTAAATTTTGACATTGCTGAAAATTCAATTTCAAAATATGAAAAAAATTGAATGCAAGCATTACACATCCTGTCAAATATGAAACACGATATTAAAAAAGACTACCTAAACATATAGTCCACCATTGGTTTAAGCATACCTATGTTTTACATATGTCATAAGGAGCCGTTTAGGCGCTGGAGGCCTCTGCCGAAAATAAATGCACCTGAAACCGCACGTCGGTCTGTACAACAAAATCGACAGATTCTTCCGTTTGCGTAACGAGCAGTGTCATCGCTGATGGTGCCTTTAAAAATAAAACCCCTCATAATTTGTCCCGTCAATTCAGGTTGCCTTTATGTACGCGTCCATCGTCAAATGCGGTCGAAATGTGAGCTCCCTGATACAGCAGCAGCTAAATCTTCCATGATAGATCGATTAGATACTCCAGATTGATTGCCTGGCAGCGTAAAATATGACTTCATAAATCGGAGAGCATTGCCTGTCATACCCGAACTTTCAACCAAACTCATTGCATCGACGGATCTTCCCCATGACGGCAAAGAAGGAAGGGGTTTCATCCCTGATCATAGGTCCCGTCAAGATATGTCTCGTCAGTTGAAACGCAATCATAATTAGGCTCCATTGCCGCGCACATTCCAGCCATGCATTGCCATGCACTATCGACGTTTCTGATTTTATCATCACACACCTGAACTGTTAATCCGCTCTCGAATAGCCCAAAAATCCTTCATTGTCTGAGCGATACAGGCTTATTCTTCGGCAGCAACTGAATCCCGCCAATGGACAGCACTGGCACCATTTCAGCTTCACAACATCACAGGCTTATCAGGATCTTACATTCGCTTTAAGACGTTGTTCACAGCCTGAATTAAATGTCCTATCAGATGAAAACCTGGTCTTCATATCGCAGCCAGAGATGCTTGCCTATCTCAAACATGAACTTGGCAGGAACACTGAGCTGCACATTTTGTCCCGTAGCTACGTTTGAAATCGGTCTTACCGTGGACGTAGGCCTGTCATCCAGGGCCATTGTCACCGACTTGACATGGATTCGCTCCACATTGCTGACTTCATTTGGCTCTTCGCACAGTATGATTCTGAAGCTGAGCATCTTTGTCTGCCAGACGCCAGTACGGCGCGAAATCTCACTCTGTCGCCGTCTGAGATGTTAGTTTGTTTAATGTTCTGACGACTTCACCTGTTGATGGTGATACAGCTAGCAGTATCATCATTTGTCATAAATAGTTGCAGGATTATGACTTTTATGTCAAATTTATGTTATCTCACCGACTACAAACCGCGTGTTGGGATCTGCCTGATACTTTGAGGGGTTTGCGATTCAATACTTATACTTCATACTTTACAAAACATCATTACTTCACTTCAGCAGTTTTAATTAGAATTCACGAAGGCTGTATGATGATATTACGCTTCTTCTTCAGAATTTCATCATGACGAATTGCACTAATGAAAATATACTTCTGATGTTGTTATTGCGAAAGGGAGTACATAAGATGTCATAGTTTTCATAACTGACTTCCGTAAGAATAAAATACAATATAAAATGCGCAACATTTTATTACAAAACCTGTTTGTCTTTTCAATGCGCAACTTGAAAAACCAAGATTTTAAATTGCGTAAGCAAATAAACGAAATATCGCCCACAACATGATACGATGAACAGTAACTCATTAAATATACGCGTTATCGCAAATGCATGCGGATAGGCTTACCTTCGATACATCTCATCAGGAGGATGTAAAATTGTCTTCCCACGACACGGTCGCAGTCTCTCTGAAATATAATAGCACGAGGTTTTGCATACAACATTACTGCAATGTAGCGTCTTTCCTGTGTCTTGTGACGCTCATCTATGCGCATGATATTGAACAGATAATGCAGTGCTTTCCAGCTGCGTATCCATGTTAGTTCCTCTGCCTTCTTTGCATGCATTACGTTGGTAATTCATACAGCGTAGGCTGAGGCGTGCGAAGAAGTCGGTTCGCCGAAGAAGGCAATTACGACGGCTAGAGTGTTCAAGGACAGAAATCTAAGGCCGAGAAAAGCGCCATCCGCGAAGGTGGCTACAGATTGATTGCAAGGTTACGTCATTAAATGGAATATTTAGCGAATCAACGAGGAAATGGCGAGCGAAACACAGAATCAGCGACTCAAAAAATTTACTGTGATCCAGCTCCTGTCCATCCAACCTCAGTGTCGACCATGAGCATGAGAAGAGTAACATAGAAATATCAGAAATCATCCGGGATGATAGGGAAGGGGGAAGCTCAAGAAGGGCGCAGTTCATCTGAGCGTTCGTTATCCATGTTGAGTTGGCTGATCATCATCATCAGAGCCAGTGCCAACTGCGCGATTGATGGCTCCCGATCAATGCATCGCGCAGCTCGATCAGGGTCGATGCACAGCATCATAAACGCATCACCAATAACTAATGAAGAAAAGAAAGGCTGAGCGAGCGTTACTATACTGCATGGCATCGGTATTAATCAGGCCAGTATTATCGCTCCCGAATGATAACGGCCATAGGCGCAGGCAGGTTCTCGCGGTCTAGCAGTCCGAAGTACCTTCCTTCCACACTTCAGTTGACTACATATCCACCGACCATGTTTTAACCGGCGGACATTCTCTCCATAACGTCTGCACTTGAGCGCGAATATTCACTGACTACTACTCAATACAAACGGCCATACTTGTCGGCCCGCGATCTAAGGTGCCGAAGAAGTAGCAAATATTAACGTACCACACACCATCTTCTTCTATCGCCACTCAAATGCAAATGTGCTACCTTTGCCGACTAAAATACTTTGAACTCCAATTTATTAGAGTAGGTCAACATAGGTAAAAAGGTACGCGAAAATATTTCCAAACTTTCATATTCGCGAAGCCAGCGACTAACTCCCGTCGAGGCGCATATTCATGCTCAGTTGGTCGCATACAAAAGATTTCATTTCCAGCCTTCACAAATCCGTAAAATGCCTCGCAAAGAAGTGACGCATTGCCTGATTGCCGAGTGCCGAGTGGACGTCCGTGTTTTCAGTGGTGGCACGCTCTAGTGATCAAATCAACTGCAAAAATTGCTCGGCAATCAGTGTCTACAAGAAAACATGCAAAATAATACCCGGAGAAACTACGCGAGAATCATCGTTAGCATCTGCATGCATCTTCACAGCCAGAGGAACTGATTACGACTGATCAGAACACGAGCGACTCGTTCCGAGACAGTTTCCTGTTGAAGAAGCTGCAAAAAGATAACTGTCTTCCCAGCTCCAGTTATTTCCAGCATCGATACGTGGCCAACAGTCATCGACCGGTTCACACACAGAAAATGGAGAACGCTGAGTGTACTAAATTAAACCAAACACTGGCTGGCGAGGTTTGGCTTGCGTCCATACTGAAAATGCCATCTGGCCTAGTAATTGATGCCGAAGGAAAATCAATGAAGTATAATGGTATTTTGAAGGATCAAGGCTTCCCTCAAAGTGAAGGCTACTCTCCAAGGACTGTTCGTTTGTCATTGCTAATGATACATCCAATCAGACTCGACAATTGTTGAACGATATCACGAGTTTATCGAAGGATCAGGCTCCCAGTATCCAGAGATCTTACGTTGGATCATTTCCGATTTGGGCATGTTGAAGGACATTCGCAAAATCACACCTAGTAAAATCTCTGGTTGTCTGAATTGCTATATGTCAATGGATAATTACATCCAGGAGGCATGCTCATGTCGGCCTCGAGGTTCATTAATAAATCGAGGATTACATTGCACAAATTTGTTGAAAGGACTTTATAAAAGATAACTGGCACTGAAAATGTTGATATTACTTGAATTAGTTGAAAATAAATTTGAAATAAATAAAAATAAATTTTCGCATTATCTTGATGACATGTATGTATTGTAACTTTGCGCTAATTCAAAAAAGGCAAATTAAAATGCAAATTACGGTTAGTACTTGATTATACATCGTAGCAGATTTTCGATGTTCGTTAGTCTCAATCAACATGCGAACTTGAAAGTTGAGTTGCACAAGAAATTGAACCTTCGCCAGTTTAGATGGTACTCCAAAGCGGGTCTCCGCCCGCGAAGCGCCTGTTATTCCACAAAAATAGTTCCATGAAACCAAATTCCAAAACGGGCTGAACATCTCGAAAGTAGATCCAATATCCTCTTCCGTATCTGAACTTGTAAAACTCGGTACCACCACGGCCAAATTAAATCACATTCACCGGTTAGCGGCGATAAAGAACCTGAGGCTCAAGGATGTCTCATCACATTACTTGCATTACCGACTACATTGACTGCCAAATACTTGTAGAGGTAACCATCACATCATTGTTCACATCTGAGCATATTCTCGTCATTTACGACACACCACTAAATGAAGGCCAGCAGTCGATTCACCACCTGTCATCTGTCTGTTCACAGGATCGATGCCAACCGGTAATTCATACCTTCAGCCCCGCTGATCGACGCTGCTACTCCATTTTTTCAGATATACTGTCAAATGGGAAATTTCACTCATTCAATAAGCTTAGAATGCATTATATTTCCACAGTAACCATAGTCCAACATCCGAATTACGGACGGCGGAGGAAGATCTGCATTCTCTTGTGAATGAGTCAACATTTCGCGCTCGGGGAGGGATAAACGAATCTAAGTATGCATCTGAATATTCACTGATTGCAACGTTCGATTTTCAGCTTGTCTCTTCTACTGATTCTGAACTGTTTCCTTCATGTTCACTTACTGTACATGTTAACTTCCTGAGATGCCGATGATGATTGCGTTGTGCGCGCCGAGAGGCGCAGAATGATACCTACGGAGGTATCAGCAGTCGAGTGTTTTCACGACTCGCGGAGAGGCAGCTGGCGCAGGCATCCGAAATCCGCGTAACCACTATGATGATTTACGCCGAAGTATTCCGACTCTGTAAATATTGCGGACCTTTCATGAAATCTCACACGAAATTCCCAGGCCAGCTGCGGAGGATATTGTCTGGTTTTGTTGCCTGTTTACGAACTGGAACAAATCATTCTGGTGGACGGGCCTGAGTTTTATGCCCATAAAATGGGAAGGTCAGCTTCACGTATGGTTTTAATATCCAAATCGACTGTACTTGCCGAAAGAAGGAAAATTGGGTACATTTGGAAGATCCATTTTCAAAACAGTTGAAATTGCCCATAAAGAAGGTGGCCCATATGGCTGACGAGTTTTTCCGCCACCGTCGGAGTATTGTTGACTGCATGGCTTGGGAAGACGATTAAGAAACTTACCAGTCAATGACGGTTGAACAGATGCCTATACTGCGAGGCATTGACTCCGGCATTAGTAAACAGCTAACCGGACATAAACAGAATATTGCTGTGTCCAGCTCGAGTTATAGACAGGTACTGCCTACCGGCGTCTTCTGATTGACGACGGCGTCAAAGTACTCACAGGTCAAAGTACTTGTTCCAGCCAAATTCTGCGTTTGTTTCTGCCGATAGTTCCACGAAAATTACGAGATTTGAAGCTGCAGAACGAAGTTTTCGTTACAAATAAGACAATGACGTCAAATTCATACTGTTATGTGTCTCAAAATCTACCTTGCCGTTCATTCGATCCTACCATCATCCTGCACACACAGATTTAGCGTTTCGTCATTACAGGTCGTTCAAGAATGATATGCAGAGAAGTACCTGAAAATATCCCACTCACTGCCCCTGTTCCACTTAATACAGAATACTGCTAGGAGATCAAGGCAAAGGGACAGTCAAAGACATCATCAGATGAGTTGATGTTCCGGTGGAATACCGTTAAAATGATTTAACGAAGGTTTGCCCGTTGCGTTACAGGAGTTCACCTTCTTCGAAATGTGACGAATATCCAATGGCCTTTCCTAAAAGAATGAAGACCGCTAAATTTGTGAAGATCTTGAATTCAATCAGATGAGATTTATTTTGGCACCTAATTCTATTGAAGCAGCTTCATTTCGATTTTGAATGATCAGATTTCGCGAAATGAGCAGCATTAAAACGATCCGAATTACGAAGATGCCGTAATTTTAGCTTTCCATTTGCAAATGCATTTTCGTAATGAAGACTGCCTTTAGAATAAAATCGAATTTGCAGGGTCAGCTGTCAGTAAAAATGTTTTCTTTGACACTTCAACTGTAAAACAAAATTTGGAAAACGGAAAAAATTGACATAGTTCAAGGAAACAGACTTTCAAAATGCTAATATAGGCCCATCCCAACATTGTTTACTGACAGAAAATAAACTACTTTGTTTACTAGAAAGTATATTGCGCTAAGATTCATGCAGTTTAGATTCAAAAGTTAAATGACTAGAATCATATTAAATTACTGAGTTCCATTTGAAGAAGCAGTAATATCTGAAGTAGGCGTCTGTGCCTTAGCCTCTCATCTGCCGATTATAGGCCAAGTGATACCACGTATATAGGTTCACTTTGTGCGGTTTAAGGGGATCATGATGTATATAAGGTTACGAGAGTGATGGTCGCACATCTCTTGAACTCTCTCGATATAGCATCCCAACATCTGAATTGTTTGTCTGGAGAAGCTATCCAGCTATTCAAGAAGGTTGCTCATCTCCAAATGCTTGAATGCTCTAACTACACTGATACAGGAGAAAATAGATTAGGCCTGGTTCAAACGTTTATTGAGAATGTTGAATTGCGGAAATAATCAGACATAAATGCCGCTTCATTGATAAAGCATCCTGATGGTCACGGGTCATTATATAATGACCTATAACTGAATTTGCCACAAACCTTCAATGTTGATTCACAATGAGCAGCGATATATACACTTACATCATCGGGAATCAGGCTGAAAATCAAGTATCAGCGCATTCATAAAATCACGGATCGAATGACTGTAATAAATAAGTATGAGGTAGCATTGAGCTTGTAGCGCAAGGAGTGCAATGGTATTAGTGTCATGAGTCTCACCCAATTTCACACATTGTTGTGGCTTACTGGGTCAGATCTATAGACGGGGATACGGATTGCGTTTATCAGTGTTTTGTGACGGCTGACTTAGCATGGCCTATAATTGTAGTCCGGTCGACGGAAGTTACTTGAACTGTCACTGGCGAGCTAACGAGACCTCGAAGTAACCATGCTGCTGCCTAAGCCATTTGTAACAATGACTTTCATTGTCGATTTCTCTGACTCCAAAGACACTACGAATGAAAGGTTATTTCACAGGATCATCTGACACTACCCCGTTTTCATTAACACGTTTGATTGATTTGCCCTTCATGATTAGATACATCTGTTCGGGTCAGGGGCCTGTCTCGGTAGCTCATCCTGCTCCCCGCGATTTGTTTTACTGCATTCCAACCGCTCACCACTTCTATTGTAACACTTCACTTGCCATTCCAGCACCCACTTCAATTTCAATATGCCATTATCTGGAAACACAGAATACAATGTTAGTAAACAAAGAAAACTGACAGTCAACACATACATGGCATCATACATAAAATATCACACAGCATGTGCAGCTAACGCAAATGTGATTGTTTATAATTCGATACACTCCTACATATCGTTGATAAATTTCAAAGTTTCAGAATTGAGATTCGTTGTTTTCACTCAAGTACATTTGATGATCTAGATTCGCCAGAAAGATTATTAAATCATGATCGTTCATCATGGAGAATTTAATATTGCATGCATTTGCTAAATAATTTGAAGCGACGTTTGTATAAGGCATTCTTTCTTCTGAACTTCTTTATAGTCAGATATTTCAGGTCATTAATAGCAGCAAATTCCATATATTTTACATTTTCAGATAGAAATTGATGGAAAAAGATGGCTGAAGATACTGCATACTTTATTCAGTTCGCGTGATTTTATACAGCTATTACGTTTGGGGTCATTTGACTGCTCGCTGAGTTAATACAATTTCGTATATGGCTTAACATTTGGCGAATATTTCAAAAAAGTATAAATAGAAATCGTATAACTTTTGAATTGACGCGTAATTTACTAACACTTCCTTCTGTCTTTCCGTAGTGGTCAGGTTTTGAGCAATAATATCTCAGTCATTTCGCGAAAGATCTAAAAAAAAATATTCCCATCGATCGGAAGTGTTAGTAAGTACGCGTCAATTTCAAAAGAGATTATTTTTGATTTCTGGCCACATACTTTTGAAATATTCATAAATGTTAAGCCTTGCCATACAGAGTATATTAACCTCCTTTAGGCTCAAGGGGTCACACATAGACCCCAAAACGATAATAGCTGTATAAAACTCGCTACTAGACCGAATAAAAGTATACAGTATTCTTCATCGGCTATCTTCTTTCCACTCAATTTTTCTATCTGAAAAATGTAAAAAATATATGGGTTTAGCCTTTATTGATGACCTAAAATATCCTGACTATAAAGAAGTTCAGAAAGAAAAGAAATGCCTTATAAATAGAGTAAAGCGTTGTTTTAGAGTATTTAACAAATGCATACGTATTATTAAATTCTCCATGATGAACGTTAAAAATTGTTGTATCTTTCTGGCAGGTCCTAGGTCATCCAAAATGTACTGGAGTTGAAACATGCAGATTCCATAGCTGCAGCAGTAGCTTTGAGGGCTACATAAGACAACGACACGTGCGAGTGTATCGAATATAAGCTATCCACATTACATTTGGTGTTGTACCGCACGTATTTGCGATGGTTTTTTGTGCTATGAACACTGCATGCTGTGTGTTTGACTGTCAGTTTTCTTTTGTTTACTTGTTTGTGCGGTTCAAATTCTGTGTTTTCAAAATGTCGCGTATTGAAAAGGAATTGAAAATTAAGGTGCTGGACACATGGCTAAGTGAGAAGGGTATTACTATGCGAAAATTGGTGAAGCGGTTTGGAATTCATCATGCGAGTGTTAAAACCATCATTAATAAGTTTGGGGAACACTATTCTTAGGATGAGCTACCAGGAAGAGGCAGAAAACCTGGTTCTTCCAACCCGAAACTGGAGCAGAAAGTGGTATCTCTAATCATGAAGAACAAATCAATGTCAAAACGTGATTTGGCCAAAAAAGCAGGAACGAGTGTCGGAATGATCCACGAATTACAAGAATTCCACCATACCCTGCTACTCCATATGGTAGAACTAACATTCTTCTACCAAATGCTGCTTTCATTTCACGAGAGTGTCTTTAGATTCAAGAGAAATCGACAATGAAAGTCATTGTTTACAAATGGCTTTTAGGCGCTTAACATGAGTTACTCGAGATATGCTCGATTGGCTCCGCCAAGTGACAGTTCAAATTGGCTCCCGTCATTTATCCGCCAGACTATGAATCTAGTGACTATAGGCCATACTAGAATCAGCCAAATCGCAACAAAAACGCAATAGAAGCACAATCCCTCTCCCATCCCCGACCAATGACGTCTATATAAGATCTGACCCAGTAGCCACAACAATATTAGTGAAATGAGCAAAATTCGCTCATGACACTAATACCATTGCACTCCTTGCGCACGCTACACAAAAGCTCGGAAAGTGCTACGTCATACTATTTATTATGATTCGTTCGATCCGTGATTTTTTATGGTATGCGCTATTAAACTTAATTTTTCAACCGATTCCAGTCTACCGATGATGTAAAATTGGCTATATATCGCTACTCGATTGTGAGGTCCTAGCGATTGAAGGTTTGTGGCAAAAATTCAATTACCTCAGTTAAATTCACTATAAATGACCCATGTTATCGGGAGGAAATGCTTTTATCCAATAAACGGCATTTATATCCTGATTATTTCCACAATTCAGCATTTATAATAAACGTTTGAACCGATTTTTTTTAATCTGAACCTATCCTAACAAACATCGGTGTTGAATTAGAGCTTGTTCAAGCACATTTGGAGAAGCTATTCAGCTGTTTCTTCTTGAATAGCTGAATAGCTTCTCCAAATTTGTTTGAACAAGCTCTAATTCAACACCGATGTTTGTTGGGATGCCCGCCAATAGAAAGTTCAAAAGTGTTACGTCATCACTCGTCGGCTCAGCAATGTTTACATTATGTTTGCTTCCAATACAAGCAAGCAGTGCAGTTGCCCCAGACCTTATATACATGTCCTTGATCCCCGACAAACTCCGCGATCACAAAGAGGCACTCTGAACCCTATATACGTGAACATCACTTTTAATGCCCTATAATCAGCAAAATATAAAGAAAACTAAGAGCACAGACACTCGCGAACCGACACTTTTGCTTCTTCAAACTAGACTCGGTAAATTTGTACTGAGTTCTACAGGTCATTTAACTTTGAATCATAAGCACATGAAATCTTAGCACAATATGCTGTAAGGTACATATAAAAATGGTTTATTTTTCTATCAATAAATAATGTTAGAATGGGCCATTCTCTGTGCATTTTGAAAGAATCTATGTTTCCTTTAATTTATAATAATTTTTTCAAGTTTTCCAAACTTTTCAGCTGTTTAAAATTTTACCTATTTTTTACACAGTTTGAGAGTGTATTCAGAACTAAAAACGATTTTTGCAAACAGCTCAAACCCTCTAGGATTCGATTTTTGCATTCCTAAAAACGGTCTTCATTTACAGAAAATGCATTTGCTTAAATGGAAAGCTAAAATTGCAACATCTTCAGCTACAATTCGGATCGTTTTTTAATGCTGCTCATTTCACCAAAATCTGATCGATTACATTCAAAATCAGAAAATACTAAAGCTTGCTTCAGCTAGAATTGGAACAAAAACAATTGCCTGTATTTCAGTTATTTATTATTGAATTCAAGATCTTTTTTTATACAAATTTAGCGTTTTCTTCATTCTTTTAGGAAAAAATACGGATAAAATTATTCGTCACGGTTTCGAAGGAATTCTCGAATTTTTCCTGTAACACGGCTCATAAGCGGGGCAAACCTTCTTCGTTCATCGTTTTAGCAATCTTATTCCACCAGGTCTTCATCTGATTGATGTCTTTGACAACCTTTCCCTTTGCCTTGAGTCTCCTCTTCATGATTGCCCAGTATTTCTCAATAGGGTGGAACTGGGGCCAGTTGAGTGGGTTAAAGTTTTTCGGAACAACCTGGACCCCTTTCTCTGCATATCATTCTTGAACGACTTTGCTGTAATGACAGCTTGCTTAATCTGGCCAAAACATTACGGGATGGTCGTGGGATCGAATGAACGGCAAAATTCGTTTTTGGAGACACTCTTTTTGGTATAGTTCCGACGTCATTGTCTTATTTGTAACGAAAACTTTCGTTTTTTTGCCACAGCTGCAAATGCCCTGCCAAATCATGAATTTTCGTGCAAATTTGTCGGCAAAAACAAATTTAAATTTGGCTGGAACATCTCCCCGAGCCGTTGCCAAGTAAAATTTTTGACCTGGGATTTGCCCGAAGTCAGCTTTGACATAGGTTTCATCGTCCATCAGAAGACACCCGTCGAACTTGGTCAGCACCTGGTCGTATAGCTTCCGAGCACGGATTTTGGCGACACTATTCTGTTTTATGGTCCGATTTGGCTGTTTGCTAGCTCGATACGACTTGATTCCTTCCCGGAGTCGAGTTCTCCTCACGGTACTATGGGCAGCACCGAATTTTCTGGCCAAATCACGATCCGACAGATTGGGATTCCTCTTAATCGTCTTCAAAATCTTACCATGCAGTTTCCGGTCAACAGTTCTACTCCGACGATTGGCTTGGGGCTTCCAAATCGTCGTCAATGTTTCCTTATACCGTTTGCTAACGCGCCATACGGTATTTATGGGCAATTTCAACTGTTTGGCTAGCCTAGATGCAGACCAAAATGGATCTTCCAAATAAATGTGCACAATTTTTTCCCTTCTTTCGGCTTCCATGTTGATTGTTTACAAAGTACAGTCGATTTGCGGAATGTTAAAAATACATACGTGAAGCTGACAAAATTCCCGACACGTGGGCGCCAAAAACTTCCAAACCCGTCCACCAGGAGCGCCACAATATTAGCAAAAGTTTGTTCCAATTCTAAATTAAGCAAGCCTTAAAACCAAACATTAATATCCTCCCACAACATAACCCCGCAAATTTCGTGTGAAAGGATTTCATAGAGAAAGGAATTTTAATATTACAAGTCAGAATACTTCAGCCATCATCCGTTGAGTAGTGGTTTACATAGTTCGGATGCCACCAGCTGCCTCTCCACCCAAGTCGTAAAAGAAACTTACTTTCGACTTTGCTGTTACACTCCGGAGGAGATCATTCTGCACTGCAGCTCTCTCGGCACTTCCAACATCATCATCGGCATCTCAAGGAGATAACAATATACGGTAAGTACGAACATAGAGGAGCTGGTTCGGAAATCGGTAGAAGGGGTGAAATGGGATGTTGGAATTTTAAGCTGAGAATAGACCGAAATCGAACATTTTACGAATTTTCGTCAGAATTCAAATCAGTCAAATACGCTTCACCAAGATTCGTTTTATCCCCACTTCCCCCATTTCCCTCCGAGCGCACAATGTTCGACTCATTTCCTAAGAAGAATGCAAAAGATCTTCCTCCACCCGTCCATGGTTCGGATATTGTTGGACTATGGTTGCAATAAAATATAATGCGATTCTAAGCTATTGAATGAAATTGAAAATTTCCCCCATTTACGAGCGTGCTCTCCTTTCTTCAACGAGCAGCAGCACGAAAAAAAAAGGTAGCAAAAAAAACTTCGGAAGATCCTTGAAACTGGCAAAAAAGATGGTATAGTTACCGGTTGCGAAGGACTTCCCCACATCCTGATCCTGGGCAGACGGGACAAATGACAATGGGATGAGCCGGCTTGGAGTGAGGTGAATCGACTGCTAGCAGTCTTGCCCGACCCCCGAATGCGAGTGGCTGGTAATAATGACAGGGAAATATGCTCAAATGTGAACAACGGTCTCTTGATGGTTACCTCTTTCTAAGTATTTGGCAGTCGATAGTATGGTCGGTATGCAAGTAATGTGATAAAAGACATCAGCGAGCACTTTTCAGGTTCTTTTATCGCCACTAGCCGTTTGAATGGTAATTTGAAAATTTAACCGGTGGGTTTGGTACCGAGTTTTTGCAAGTTCGGATCTGAAGGTGAGGATGTGCGGATCTACTCAGATGTTCACATTTAGTTTTAAATTTAGTTTCATGGAACTATTTTTGTAGAATAACAAGACACTTCACGTACAGGCAGAACTTAGTTTTCTTTGAAGTGTCATTACCATCTAAAGCAACTTGAAGGTTCAAAAGTTTCTTGTTGCATTGCAACTCAACTTTCAAGTTCACATGTTGTTAGTTGAGAACTTGCTTTGAACATCAAAAAATCTCTACTACAATGTATAATCAAAGTACTAACCGTAATTTTGCATTTTTTTAATTTGCATTTTTTTAATTAGCGCAAAAGTTTACAATACATACAGGGTGTGGCATAAAATAATGCGAAAATTTGTTTTATTTATTTCAAATCCCATTTTCAACTAATTCAAGCAATAATATCAACATTTTCGAGTGCAGTTATCTTTATAAAGTCCTTTTCAACAAATTTATTCAATGTGTCCTCCATTTTTATTAATATCCTCGAGCCGACGCCGGAAGCCCGAGCATGCCTTTCGGATGTAGTTCTCCGACATTGACTGCCATGTGCGTGATATAGTTGACTTCAGGGTTTTCACACTAGGGTGTGATTTTTTGCAGGCTCGTACTTCAACATATGCCCAAATCGAATAATCCAACGGCTTAAGGTCTGGACTGCTAGGGGGCCACAAATCCTTCGGCTAAAGCTTCATGTTATCGTTCAACAATTGTCGGGTTCGATTGGATGTGTGCCACGGCGCTCCATCGTGCTGTAGGACAACGTTTTGGTCCTTGGAGAAGTTGGCCTTCACGCAGGGAAGCACTTGGTCCTTTAAAATACCGATATACACTTCGGTATTGATTTTCACTTCAGCATCAATGCAAACAGGTGGCATTTTCAAACCGCTGGACGCCACCAAGCCAAACCTCATGACACCAGCCGGATGTTTGGTTTGAAATTTGAATTCCACTTTTTCCGGAACGTTCTCCATTTTCTGTGGTGAAATGAACCGGTCCGTGCAGCTGTTGGCCACAGCATCGATGCTGAAATGCTTTTCGACGGAGAACGGGATTATCTTTTTTGCCTTCTTCAACAAGGAAAGCAATCTCTTGGAACGAGTCACTCGTAGTTCCTTGATCCGGTCCGTAATCAAGTGGCGTTCACTCTGGCTGTGGAAGATGCATGCAGGTCTTCTTTGATGATTCTCCGCATGGATTTCTCCGAAATATTGGCTTCCTTTGCATGTTTTCTTATGGAACGCACCGGGTTGCGAGCAATTTTTGCACGGACCGATTTGATCACGTTCGGCGTGCCTGCAAAGCACGGACGTCCACTTCCCGGCTTCCGCGAGCGGCAAACTGGTGATCACTTCTTTTGCGAACATTTTTACGAGTTTGCAATGAAACAAATAAAATGTTTGTATGCAGTACTTGAAAGTAAACATAAACAAATGCACTTTCGACAGAAATTAGTCACTAGCTACACGAATTAACCCAATACTCAAGTTTAAATATTTTCGCATTATTTTCTGCCGCACCCTGTATATGTTGACCTACTTTCCTAATAATTGGAGTTCAAGTAAAATTTTGAGTAAATTTTTAAAAAATGTCAGAAAAGCTGTTTGCATTTGAAGAGTGATCTGGCGATAGAAAGATGGTGTGTGGGCACGTTATATTTGCTACATTTCTTCAGCACTTGCCAATTCGCGAAGATCTGGTCCGTAGAAGCGCGGGCATCCATGTATCCCGTTTGGTATTGGTAGTGGTCCGAGTCTATATTCACGCTGCGATAAGTGCGAACGTTGATTATGGAGAAGAATGTCCCGCCGATTAGAACATGGTCGATTGGATTCTCTTAGTCAACGAAACCATGTTGAAAAGGGAAGAAGATACTTCGGACTACTAAACCACGGGAGGCCGCAAAGTTCACGCACCTGTGGCCGTTATCATTCGAAACGATATGCAGGCTGTTAGGCCCTAATACCGGTCTGTACATTACCTCCCTTCCTATAGTAAACACTCGCTCTAGCTGCTTCTTTTTCGTCATCGGGTCTCCCTTCGTGTTGGTAGTGTGCGTTTATGATGCTGTACATGAAGAATCGACCCTTGATCCTCAGCTTGCACATTCTCACATTGATCAGAAACCATCCAATCACGCGTTGAAGCATTTTGCGCAGCACTACAATGATGATGATCAGCTGCTTCTAACATGGATAACAGGCGCTCAGATAGACTGCACCCTTTGAAGAGGCCAGCTCCCCTTCCCTGTCAGCATATGTCCAAGGTCCCACCGGGGTTGGTTTCCTGATGTTTCCTATGGTTACTCTTACTCATACTCATAGTCGGTACTAGGAGAGGTTGGGATGGACAAGAGGCTGGATCGCAGTAGGATTTTTTTTTTGAGGTCGCTGATTCTATGTTCCTTCGCCATTTTCCTCATTGATTCGCCCGAATATTCCATTTAATGACAGCGATAACCTTTGCAATCTGATCTGTGGCCACCTTCGCGGATAGTTGTCCTTGCTTTTCTCGGCCTTAGACCTTTTCACGGTCCGCCGGGACACTCTACCCCTTCGTCATGGTGCAACTGTCAAACTACGGAGCTCGACTTCTTTCACACGCAGCCTACTATGATATGAATTATAGCTTATGTGCATGCAAAGAAAACAAAGGAATTGTATGGACACACAGCTGGAAAAAGCACTGCATTATCTGTTCAATATCATGCACATAAATTGAGCGTCACAAGACTTACAAAATTTTGAAAAGACAAACCATACATTGCGAATAATGTTGTATACAAAACCTCGTCTTTATTATAACTATTTCAGAAAAGTTTCTGTTTCGTGTCGATGGAAAGACAATTTTACATCCTCTGATAAAGGAATGTATCGAAGGTAAGCTATCCACGTACATTTGCGATGTACGCGTGTATTTGTGGGTTATAATGTGTTCATCGTATCATGTTGTGCGTTTGACTGTCGTTTTTCGTTTGTTTATTTGCTTACACAGTTTAAAATCTTGGTTTTCAAAAGTTTGCGCATTGAAAAAGACGTGTAAACTTAGGTTTTGGACGCATGGCTAAAATGTTGCACATTTTGTATTGGAACAAACATTTTTTATTCTTACAGTGACCCTAGTGGTCGGATTTGTAAACTATGACATCTTATGTACTCCCTTTCACAATAACAACATCAGAAGTATATTTTCGTGGTGCAGTTCGATCGTGTTCCAGAGAAATACGAAGAAAGAAGAAAAATAATTGTGCGTATCATCATTTGGAAAACCCTTCGTGGTCTGGGCCAAAACTTGCTAAAGTGAAGGGTTTTCCCCGATATACCATGTGGCGTGTTTTGTAAAAGTATAGAGAAACTCTGTTGACGGATCGCAAGCCTCAAAGCAAGCGTCGGGCGGGTCCCTAGTAGCACACTTGTTGCCAATCAGTTGAGATAACATAAATTTGACTTGCAAAGTCATAATCAAGTTACTACAACTATTTATGACCGTAGTGTGCTACTTGGGGTACTGTCCACCTGTCAACTGCGGAACAAAGTCATCAAGAACATTAAGCAAACCCCAACATCTCAGACAGCGACAAAAAGTCAAAAAGTTTCGCGCCGTACGCAGTACCGTGCAACGGATTCGTCTCCGGGAAGGCTTCAAGTCATACTGTGCCTGTAGAAAACCAAATAGGGATCGAAAGCAGAACAATGTGGGCAGAATCCGTGTCAGAAATCTGTATGATCAGTGTTGACAAAATTCAATGGCTGTCTCCTCGTGGATGATGAAACCTGCATCCTACAGTAAAGGCCGATTTCAAACAGCTACTGGGACAAAAATGTTACTTGGCTACGGCTCGGGGAGATGTTCCTGCCAAGTTCAAGTTTGTGTTTGAAGATAAATTTGCACGTAAATACATGATTTGGCAAGGCATCTCTAGCTGCGGTATGAAGACCAAGGTTTTCATCACTGATAGGACATTTAATTCAGAGCTGTACAGAACGGAACGTCTCCAAAAGCGAATATTGCCATTTATCAGATCCCACAATAAACCTGTAATGTTTTGGCCAGATCTTGCAAGCTGTCATTACAGTATACCAGTGCTACAGTGGTATGAAACCAACGGGATTCAGTTTATACCGAAAGAACTCAAACCCACCAAACTGTCCCCAGCTCAGACCAATAGAGAGATTTTGGGCTATTATAAAGCGGATGCTCAAGGTGAATGGCAGTGTCGTCAAAAGCATCAATGAATTGCATAACAGTGCATAACAGAAGTAATGCGCAGCAACAAGGGCCCGGAAATTGTAATTGCGAGTTTTGCAGCGACTGGACGCATATGTTTTGATAGACGACGAGACCTATGTCAAAGAGGATTCAAAACCCCTTCCTTAATATTAGACTGCCGTCGTAGGGGAAGATTTAAGAGATATAGACATGTCGATGCAAGTAGAGAAGTTTGGTTGAAAAGTTCAGGTATGGCAAGCAATATGTTCCTCCGGTATGAAGTCTACCATATTTTACACTACCGGAACAATCAATGCAAAAATCTATCGATCTGAGTGTCTGTAGAAGAGGTTGCTGCCTTTATATCAGAAACTCCACTGTTTCGGCCGCATTTGACGTGGACGCATTACACCAAAACAACCCTGAATTGACGGAATAGGGTATAGATTTTGTTGAGAAAGCCATCCATCCGCCAAATAGAAGGTTTTATTTTAAAAAAAAAAAGCACAAAAATATTTTTTATGAATCTTGACTATTTTTTCTCGATTTTTAAACAAGAAAAATCTAATCATTTTTATTTATACAAACCGACATGCAGTTTCACAAAGTTGCATTTATTTTCAGTAACGGGGGCTCCCGGCACTTATAAACGGCTCCCGTTATGACATAAATGTAAACATAGGTATGCTTGAAACCAATGGTTGGTTCGTATGTTTAGGTAGTCTTTTTTTTGTATCGTGTTTCATGGTGACAAGGGATGGTGTTGTCTTGCATTCAATTTTTTTTTCATAATATTTTGAAATTGGTTTTTCAATAGTTACAATTGTCAGAATTTAAAAAAAATTTAACTGCCGGTATATTATAATATTTACTATCGAAAAAGGTTATAATCCACATACCCTATTGCCCTCAGCTTTCAAAGGCTATTGGGCAATTGTGAAGAAAGTCGTCAAAAAGCCTTACAAAGCAACTGAGAATATGCAGGAGTTCAAAAAATTTTGGTCTTAGACGTCCAAAACATGTGACAAAATACATGTCTGGAACTTGATGAAAAGTAACTATAAATTAGAAGAAAAATTAGTAATCTCCATTTAATTCCAACTACATTTGCTTATCTTCGACAGATACGCGTATTTCGTCTACAATGTGCAGACTTCTTCAGTGTCTCGTACTAATAACTCGACTGAGAGTACGAGAGTACTTAGTACGAGACACTGAAGAAGTCTGCACATTGTAGACGAAATACGCGTATCTGTCGAAGATAAGCATATGTAGTTGGAATTAAATGGAGATTACTAATTTTTTTTCTAATTTATAGTTACAAGTATTCCACTAAACAGCTCAAACCCTCTAGGATTCATTGATGAAAAGTGTTTGTTCGAAAATTCGCAAATTCGTGAATAAAGTATCAACCATATGTTTGAATAAAACCAAATATACTATGTTAACAACAAACGTCACTTCCAATTTTTTGAGGCGACCCTTTTTTGAGAATGAGAATGAGAACCGAGGCAACTACTAAACTCTAAACGCACACGCTCAATCTAAGCTATCCAGCTTTGGTTATACCTAGTGGAATGTTCCAAAAGAACTCAACAGACAAATTCAAACGAATCACAAATTGTTAAACTAAGGCACTTACTAAGGAAACGATTTCTGAACAACTTGCCGCAACTTCGATTTGTTGCCAGCTGCGAACACACAACTATGGTTTGCTGTTGGAAAGAAAGCGAGATTTACAGCTAACAATTATTATTTTTGATTACCCTAGCATGATTTTTGAATATTACGAAGTACAGATACTTTCATCAAATAATATAATATTTTGACCTGAAAATGATACTCAATTCACGCATTGAAAAAACCCACAATATTTTTTCGATCTTAGTTGCCAACAAATACATTCGCAACATGTTATTGATGGCAAATGGTTGGGACAAACATATAAAAATATATATATTAAGTACGCTTTTTCATGTAAAACTTTGATTTCCAAGGGATTACTCAATTAAGGAGTGTATTACATTAACTCTCTAATGAGTAAACTGGGCATAAGTCAAAAAGAGCTTTTTACTCATTTTTATAATGTGATAAATGCGTAGTTTGTACACCCGCGACAAAATTATAGATGAGTAAATACTACTGACAAAAAAAGTTTAAAATAGGTGTTTTGTTAATATTGGCGTTGAAGATTCTAAAAAATGCATAACACAATTATAATCTCGATTAAAAAATAAGGTTATATGTATTTCTAGGAACTTTTCAGTTGGGCGAATCTAACAATGAAATATGCTCTCCTGTCTCGCTCTCTTCCATTTATTACTGCGCCGTTATAAAATTTTCGATGGATTCTTTAGTAGGATCGAAACACGACAGGGCTGGTTAGCATATTCTACAAATAATAGAATGAAATACGTTAAGGTGATTAAAATGTGAATGAAAGAAAAAATAATCCAAGAGAGTCTCTTAATGATGGATTCGCACTAATGAAAAACATCCCGAGATTTTTTTTCAAAAAATTATACAGTTTGCGTAAAACTAATCTTGTTTCCTGACATTGCTTCATTTAAATGGGAAAAAGTAATACAATTCTAGGCATAAAAAAAAAGGAAAATTTTGACGTTTCTGCGTTATTGTCAAAAGTGCTCTGAGAAAAATTATATGGTTGTACCGACAATTAAATCACGGTCAAGACGACTATTGCATATAATGGTTACAATTATTTTGACAATGGTCGGAGACATTTTTTTATCATCACATTATTGACTATAGTTCTGGTTAAATGGACTATTCTGACATTAGAGTAAATGTTGAATCAACTATTTTGAAAAGTCATTTTGACCATGATAAGAGTCGGTTGATAATCATAGTTTTGCCATAATCATCCTTATCCCCAATAATGGTGAAATTAACTGTCAAATTTTTCTCTGTGTGAGCAAACAATAAGCAAACTCATAAAAAAAGTATATTATTTTTAATGTGGATACACGTTAGTATGAATGAATCAAATTGAGAGGTAAAATATATTTGGTTTGCCTTTCTTATCGTCAAATGGTTCTGCTGGCAGTGACTTATATTGTAAATAAAGTAGATTAACAACACTTTTTTGAATGGTTTGAAAGAAAAACAAGTGGATAACTTATTTTCGATACAGTCCTTATTTACACAACAATGAAAATTCAGATTTCCTTTCGGTACAGGAGAAACGGAAACCATGATTGAACGATGGTCCAAACATTGTCACGCATACGGTATATCTAGAACCGAATACACTGTAAATTTTGATCAGGTGCGACATGAGTTAACCGGTTTGTCGGACGTTCGTAAATAGTCCTTGGTAGTACACAATACAGAAGTTATATGGCATACCACTACTGAGTAGGAGTGATCCGATTGGCAGCCGTCAGTTTTAATGTTTGAAATTGTAAATATCCTTGTTATCAACATGCAACTCAAGGAGTTGACAGCAATTTTTGCTAGAACCAAAGATGCGAAGAGAAAGTATTGATAGGTCCGTAAGAGCACGGCAGGTTGTGAAATTGAATAAAGGGTGTATTCGATAAAAATGGCACACACATATATACTCATCAAAATTAAACTGATTATCGGATTTTCTTGAAATTTTCAGGGAATGAAGAACTACTAATGAGTTTTGATTTACAATATTTGTTTTATTCAATTTCGACTCCTATCCCGAATGCCCGCACCTTCCTTTTCACTCCACCCATCAAATTTTGTACAACCGATTTTCCCAGTGTTTTTGTTGTTTTTATCCAAATTTTCTTCAATTCTAGCTCTGTTTTTATAGTTTTGGGATGTTTACGAAGTTCCGTTTTCATAATGGCCCAGAATTTTTCAATTGGACGAAGTTCCGGTGAATTTGGTGGGTTCATATCTTTTGGCACAAAATTGACTCCGTTGGCTCGATACCACTCGAATACGTTTCGAGCATAGTGGCAGGATGCTAGATCAGGCCAAAACAGAGTTGATCCTTTGTGCTTCTTAATGAATGGCAAAAGACGCTTCTTAAGGCACTCTTCCGTGTAAATCGCACCGTTTATTGTTCCGGAATTGATGAAGGGAGCACTTATTTCACCACATCCGCAAATCGCCTGCCAGCTTAGAAACTTCTTTGCAAATTTCGATAGTTTCTTCTTTCGAACATCCTCCGGAACATCGAACTTCGACTTGGCAACGAAATGTTCTTGCCCAGGAAGTTGACGGAAGTCGGCCTTGACGTATGTTTCGTCATCCATCACGATGATACCGGATATGGTGAGCAGCTTCGTGTAAAGTTTCCGGGCGCGGGTTTTCGCAGTGATGTTTTGTTTTTCATTCCGGTTTGGGGCTTTTTTTAGACTTTTTAGCGACATCTCGAATTGACATGTTTGGACGGTTCTTGAATTGTTGTACGACTTTCCTGGCCATTTTACTGTCCATTGGACCACTTTTACGACCACTCTCTTCCTTCCTTTGGACACTCAGACGCTCCTTGAAGGTTCTTATTCCACGAGACACAGTTGTATTTGCAATTCCAAGCCTTTTAGCAATCCACCGGTGGGACGCCACTGGATTTTGATTGTGAGTGCACAAAATTTTCTCACGGACAATTTCTTGTTTCGACGACATGACTGGAACTACTGAATGTATAACTGTGAAACTTGGCAAATGTAAATAATACACTTTGGATAAGATCTACTCAAATTTCTAGGTTTTTTACTCATACGATTTATAAGTTACAGAAGATTTTCTGTGTGCCATTTTTATCGTATACACCCTTTATAAGTTGTTGAAATTGAGCTTAGGGTTTGTTTTAAAGGTAGTATCCGATCAAGCAGACAATCTTTTTTTAATTTAATTGTTTATTTATTAGGCTCAAGTTCCAGAGCCAACATGGAGCCGACTTTTTTTTATTATCATAATGATATAAAGATTGGACTCCGAAAAAAATGCGACACTTTGTTTTGGGTGTAACTTTTTATCGCGTGGGTAAAAATTAATGAAATTTTGGGTAATACTAGTTTAGAGTTTTCAAGATGCATTCGAAACAAGAAGAGCTACGCCAGCAAATCTTGAGCGCGGTGATCGATAATCCTGGTCAGTCGCACAGATGGATCGGCAAAAGGCTTGGAATCCACCATTTCACCGTGTCCCGCGTTGTGAAGATGTTCCAGGAGACGAAGATCATCGAGCGGCGCGCTGGAAGCGGCCGAAAACCGAAAACGGAATACCCAGGGAAGGCACGGAAGATAAGGAAGTACTTTAAGAATAACTCGAACCTTTCCACCCGAGACGTGGCCAAAAAGGTCTATTTGTCGAAGTGGTTCGTCCAGCAGACCATGAGGCGGGGTGGGCTGCGTGTTTTAAGGTCAGGAAGGCGCCAATCCGGACTGACAGGCAAAACACGGTGGCCAAATTGCGTGCGCGGAAGCTGTACCGTGAGTGGCTGGTCAAGCCAGGCTGTCTCGTCTTGGACGACGAGACATATATCAAGGCGAACACCAAACAAATCCCTGGCCTCGACTTTTTTGTCGGTCCGTTCCGCATGGAGAAAGATGAACAAATTCGCGAAGAAATATTTGTTGTGGCAGGCGATCTGCGAGTGCGGACGGTACAGTAAGCCGTTCGTTACAACCGGCACCAGAAACGGGCAGATTTATCGAGAGGAATGCTTGCAGAAGCGCTTGCTGGCCATCCTCCGCTCTCACCGTGGCTCCACGCTGTTCTGGCCGGATCTCGCTTCGTGCCATTACGCCAAGCCTGTAATTGATTGGTACGAAGCGAAGGGCGTTAATGTGGCCCCGAAGGAGGCGAACTCGCGAAATACACCAGAACTTCGTCCGATCGAAAAGTTTTGAAGATCGAAGAAGTTGAAGAAAAGCAGTTTCTATTATGGTTTTTCTTTCTGTGTAGAAGCATTTCATAGACAAACGATATATCTTCAAACTACGCCGTATCCTGTCAGTTTGAACGGCCTTTTCTCTTGCATAACCTTAGATTAACTTCTTGTACATGATGAAGATCTGACAGTAACTCAAGCACCCCCCATTCTCGACTAAGAAGGGGTTAAAACTTCTATCAGTACATGCTGCCTACTATACACATTTTGTGTTTTAGTTGCCTGAATAATTCTCATGTATGGTGGAAATTTCTGTTTTGTTTGTCCCCTACATAAATGGGAGGGGTCTCGAACCACCATCGAAAAAAAATCCTACCTTCAAAAACCCCCACATGCCAAATTTGGTTTCATTTGCTTGATTAGTTCTCGAGTTAAAGGGCGATCACGAAATTATTGCGAAACATTGAACAGGGCATAACTTTTTTACCATTGGGTAAAAATCAACCAAATTTTGCACACTTTCTCATTGATGTGCATTGTTTACATGCTGTCAAACTCGAAGTCATGTTTTTCGATTCAACGAAAATGGAGGTGAACCAACGCGAGTCGAGAGAACAAATTCTTTCCAAACACCTGGAATTTCCTGACCTGTCGCACCGTCAGTTGGGAAAAATTTTGAACATTCACCATTCAACCGTCTCCAGAGTGTTGAAGCGGTTCCAGGAGCAGTTGACGTTGGACCACGGCAAAGGTGCTGGAAGAAAACCGGGACCAGAGAACAAAAAGACGGAGGGAAGCGGATGATTAAAGCAAATCCCAACGTCTCAAGCCGTGATTTGGCTAAAAAGATCGGCATGTCGCAGAGCTACGTCCAGAATGTAAAGAAGGAAGCTGGACTACATACATACAAGGTACAGAACTTCCCAAACTGCGATGAGCGGCAACAATCGACGGCTAAAACTCGGGCACGGAAGCTCTACGAGAAGACGCTGACAAAATATGGCTGCTGTGTGATGGACGACGAAACGTATATAAAAGCCGATTTTAAGCAAATTCCGGGGTTGGAGTTTTTCACCTCTTGCCAATTCTATGTGGACGACAAATTTAAGAAGAAGAAAATGTCGAAGTTCGCCTCCAAATATCTCATTTGGCAGGCCATCTGCTCTTGCGGACTGAGGAGTAAGCCTTTCGTGACAAAGGGCACAGTAAATGGCGAGATCTACAAATCTGAGTGCCCCGAGAAGCGCCTTTTGCCGTTCTTGCAGCAGCACGACAAAGCTCCGCTATTTTGGCCAGATTTGGCATCATGCCACTATTCTAAAGTGTCCTGGAGTGGTATGAGGCCAATTCTGTCCATTTTGTTCCAAAGGACATGAATCCGCCAAACTGTCCGGAGCTGCGCCCGGTGGAGCAGTACTGGGCAATGATGTAGCGGGAACTTCGGAAGAGCAAGAAGACAGTCAAAGACGAGAAGGACATGTTAAGAAAATGAAAAAAAAAAACTGAGAAACTGGTACCGGATGACACTATAAAGACTGTTTAGTGGAATACTTGTAACTATAAATTAGAAGAAAAATTAGTAATCTCATTTAATTCCAACTACCGCTTATCTTCTACAGATCGTATTTCGTTACATATGCAGATTTCTTCAGTGTCTCGTACTAATAACTTGACAGTCGAGTTATTAGTACGCAGACACTGAAGAAGTCTGCACATTATCAGATGAAATGCACGTATCTGTCGAAGATAAGCAAAGGTAGTTGGAATTAAATGGAGATTACTAATTTTTCTTCTAATTTATAGTTACTATAAAGACTTTGATGGAGGGCATCAAGCGAAAATGCGTTCAATTTTACACTCAAGACTCCATCGATTAACTTTTCTTTTGATTTTTGAAGTAAATATATGTATAAAATCACCCTAAAATTTTGGTTTGATTCTAAACATTATATGAAAATTGGCATGACATTTTCGGTGTCGCAATAATTTCGTGTTCGCCCTTTATACTGATATTTGTCTTTCATTTGTATGAATTCTCGAATTATCATAAGAACCTTCTTCGGCCCCGAAAATTCCTGCATACAAATTGTTATTACAAAAGAAATACTTCTTATGTTGGTTAAAACGTGTCTTTCATTTGTATGAGCCCCCCCCCTGCCTTCCAACAAGGGGTGGGTATCGAATAAAGGTAGAATAATTTCTTGCCTTCATGAATCTTC
The DNA here is from genome assembly GCA_034211315.2 of Aedes japonicus. Taxonomy (NCBI): domain Eukaryota; kingdom Metazoa; phylum Arthropoda; class Insecta; order Diptera; family Culicidae; genus Aedes; species Aedes japonicus. Next base: position 11,884 of record JASCZW010010193.1, on the reverse strand, counting down.
ACATGCCAAATTTGGTTCCGTTTGCTTGATTGGTTCTTGAATTAAGCAGAAGAATTTCTGTTTTATTTGTATGAGAGCCATCCCTTCCAGATAAGGGAGGGGTTTTCAACTACCATAGCAAAAAAATCTTTCCTCCAAAGCCCTCAAAAGGGAGTGGGGTCTTGAATTGCCATAGAAACATTTCTTGACTCCAAAATTCTCAACATGCCAAATTTGGTTTCATTTGTTTCATTGGCTCTCGAGTTATGCTAAAAATGGTGTTTCATTTATATGGGAAAGAGGAAGGGTTTCAAGTCACCTTAAAAACATTATCATCTTCAAAAACATCCACATGCCAAATTTGGTTCCAGTAACTTGATAGGTTGTTGAGTTATTCAGAAGTTTGTGTTTCATATGTATATTAGCCCTCCTTTCAAAAAGGAGAGGGGTCTCGAGTTACCTTAGAAACCTTTCTCTTCTCCAAAAACCTTCACATGCTAAATTTGGTTCCTTTGATTAGTTCTCGAGTTATTCAGAAGTTCATGTTTCATTTGTACGGGAGACCCCTCTTTCAGAGGGCAGAGGGGTCTCAAACCAACACATCAACATTTCTTGCCTTCAGAAACCTCTACTGGCCATGTTTGGTTCCATTTACTTGATTAGTTCTTGAGTTATGCAGAAACATGTGTTTAATTTGTGTGAGAGCCCCCCCCCCCCTTCTAGAAAGAGGAGGGGTCTCGAACCACCATAATACATTTCGTACTTCTAGAAAACTCCACATGTTAAATTTGGTTCCATTAGCTTGATTAGTTCTCGGGTTAGCAGAAATATGTGTTTTATTTGTATGGGACCCACCTCACCCCTTTCAGAGAAGAGATGGATTTCTGACAATGCTAGGGACTTTTCCCGGTCCCAAAAACTCCTGCATACAAAATTTCACGCCGACCGGTTCAAAAGAGTCCGAGTTCAGACAGATAGACAAACAGACAGTCAAACAGACAGAAATTCATTTATGTATTTAGATAGATAGATCTTCTAATCACGCTGCAAAAACTGCACTTACTTTTTTCAACTCTTACTGGACCCACAACTGGGTTGGGAATGATTCCGAGAAAAATTCATTCGCATTTCAAAACCAAAACACTGACATAAACCTTCTCTGCATTAATTGAGAAAACAAAGTTTACTGTTTGCTTGAGCAATATAGAAGATAAAATTTATTTGTTTGAATGTGTGTTGAACAAATTTGAATTATTTATTTAAATAAACTCGGATTTCCACTGAATGAAACAACCTGAATCATGATTTCAAAAGCCATTTATATTCTTCTTGGTATGACGTTCACAAACCTCACGGAAAAAAACGTTATGCTACACTCGGAAAATTATCCGTAGGATTTTCATAAAATCGGAACTATGAACCACAAAGCATGGGTCCAAGACTCATTCCATACGAAATCGTATAAATTGAATATTGTTGCATTGGTCGAGAAAAACATGCCTCATATACACTTTCAATCTTTATCACTTATCAAGCGTGTATAGTCTCGTGGGATTGGGGTTCGTTTCTGGACACCGAGATTCATGGTTCGGATCCCGATTGCAACTTTTATTTCTTTGAGGAAAAATTTCATACGAATGTCCTATAAACTTCTTTCCATTAGAGAATCGTTCGAAATTTGCAATAATATCTTCAGGCAAATTTACATACGATGTCCGAATGAATTCCTCTCGATTGGTTCACTCAGTGTAGAATTTAGCTATTGTCTTCTGATCGGGTTTAAGAGACGAACTAGCCCAGGAGGCTAAAAGTCTCTTTAATAAAGAAAAAAAAAAAAAAAAAAAAAAAATTCTGATCGGGTACCGCGTTGCCATTACGTTTGCTGTCACTCCCGTCTAGATCATAACCGCTTTTAGGAAAACGAGTAAGTTTGTAATCTGGTGAAATTAATCTCGGCGCAGTATTTTCTTCTTCTTCGTCGCTTTCTTCTTCCACGTAATCGTGTGGCTTCCGGCGCTTCATAAAACATTCATCATCACCCCCTTGAGTGCTTCCTGCCGGAAACCGACGTTGACAGTCTCAGCCAAAGTCTGACTCCAACCCGACGCGATGACAAATGAAGATGAAGAGATTCCACCGCACAAGAGGAGGTATTAAAATTGGAAAATGCCGCACACTCTTTTGAAGTTTATTTTCCTCACATTCCCCTGTGGAGGGGGCAAAAACTTTTCCTACTGTTAGAAATTAAGTCGCATTCAGCTCTCTAGCATCGCTGGTGGCAGCACAGTGCAATGGGATGACCACGTTTCTCCCATAACCGTCGTCTTAAGGTTGGCCGATGGCAACGGAATGAAATTGTGGAATCACTACCTTGGGATCACAGATTAAAAATTCATGGCAAATGAATGGAATTGTCCGAATTAAGACGTCAGCTGTTTTTGTCCGTATCTGCAAAGCATGAGGTCGACAAATCTCAGTTTGATGAGTAGACAGCGCCCAGAACAAATCTATTTTTCTCGAGATCCCATTTTCCTTTGCCAGTTGAATAAAACAAATCACGTTTTGCCGTTTGACGGTGGAACCATCTTGGCGCTTCGAAACTAGTTTCCTTCCGAGCGGACGTGGACATGGAAACGTGGGAAATTTTAATAATCATAGGGCCCAACCAACCGGCGGCCACACGATTTCGTATTCAAAACCTGGTGTCCCCGTCCTGACAGTGAAATGGGTGTTGTTTCGAGTTGTGGAAATTGAATTGAATTTTCCCGATGGCGAGCGGTGTGCCGTTTGCTCTTCGATTGAGAGATGCCTTGGTTTGATAACAAAAAAAAAAAGAAAGAAAATGTGCTGGGGATGAAAGTTTGGGGACTTATTTAATTTAACGTGAATTCATAATCTCTATGCAAAGTCGGTAGGGGAACGTCCATTTAAGAGTTTGAAAACTGTGTCAATACATACAAAAACAAGAATGTCAATACAAAAAAGTGCTACGAGCGGGGTTGGAAATGGCCATTTTTGCGTGACGTACGTTCATTAATGGACGTTCATTAAAGAGGCAACTATGACAAAGATCTTTTTCTCTTTTAGTTCGAATAACTCTGTCGGATATTTCCTATCTTGGCAACCCAAAAACCCAGTACAACAAAAACTTTGGATGCAATGGAAGGGATCATTTTAAACCTAAAAAGTAATTTCAAAGCCTGACCACGAAAAATTTTGGACACCAAAATAATAGCGGCAAAAAAATTACTCATAATTCAACAAAACCGATTGTTTATTTCACAAACATAAAGTTTTATCTACATTAGAAACAGTTGGTTAAGCTTATAATCCTCCTTTCGGTAAAGTTCTCGAACTTTCTGTGGTACGCCAGCCATCAGGTATGCCCGCCGTGACGATTCTCCATCTTTTCTTGAAATCATGGGTAGCATTTGCTTTTTTTCTTATTTTCGAAGAGTTTCCGCTTAACTAGAGCCCAGTACTTCTCTATTGCTTGAAGTTCTGGGCTGTTTGGGGGATTGGCTGATTTTGCACGTATTTTACCTGTTGTACTTTATACCACCTTCAGATGGATTTCGCATAGTGACCAGAGGCTAAAACAGAGCTGGAGAGTCATGGCTTCTGATAAATGGTCGCAACTTATTTTGCAGACATTCTTTCTCGTACACATCCTGATTGATAGTGCCGGTAGAGACGGAACTTTTACTTTTTCGACCTCAACTACATATGGCCTGCCAAATCAAATATAGTACTTCTTTGGGAATTTCGTCAACTTCTTTGTCCGGAAATGCTCGGAAACGGCGTTCCTTTGGATTGTGCTATTAAAAGCTACACCCTGAAGCTGTTTAAATTATTCGAGTACGCATGTTTCGTCATCCATTGCTTGCAAAAAAGTTGGTGTAGAGCTCCTTAGCACTTATTTTTGTAAGGAAATTTTGCTTGTCATCGATTGGGCACCTTTTTCTCTTTTTACGCCTTCAGTCCTTGCCTCTTCTTCAATTTTGTACGTATGACCTAACTTTGCGAACCCCATTTTGCACAGAATCATTGCGATTTTTCTCAATAATGGCTACCACCATCTTGTCCATTCGTCGGAAGAATACTTTATGATTTGTTCCACTTCCAACCTTCCGATCCACAGCCAAGCGCTGGTCGAATGATTTGCAAACACACAACAAGATACTTTTCGGTAGTTATAGTTTCTTGGCAAGATCGCGTACCGATAAATTCTGATTTTGCTGCCGTTCGTACAAAATGCGTTTGCGCACTTCCAATTGATTCGACTCCATTTCCCTGATTGTAACAACAATGTAAACATGTTGTACCAAGAAATAAAGTAGAGGGTTTCAGCTACCATTTATGTAAAACGTTTCAGCGGACCGTGAATTCAAAATCTACACTGAAAGAAAAGTGTCCGAAATTTAACGTGAACAGGCTTTACTAATACTTTCACCTTAAATAAACCAAATACAATGTTGGTGAAAGTTGTATCGCAAATAAATCTTAATTATAATTTGTAAAAATATTCAACATATTCACAAGGAGTTCAATCTTCAAAAAGACTGCGCCTGGCTAATTAAATACATTTTTATTTTGAAAATTGCTTGTGAATAGTTCTAAAACGACCAGCAGGACAGGCTTTTACCTCTTCTAACACCAAAATAAGGGTATAAAATCACTTGGAAACTCGACTTTTTATCCCAGGTCCAGAGGTATACCATATGACTAAGTTCTACGAACTAAGCACTCGTTTGTGTGTGTGTGTGTGTATGTATGTATGTATGTGTGTGTGTGTTTTTTTTAACAAGATTGAGGAAAATCCTTGTGGAGTAACCCAATACAGAGGCCTGCACTTCCTCATCGTGTAGCAAGCCCAAGTACCACCGGAAACTTAAATAGAAAGATTATTATTTTCATATGTCATGCTGTAGATCTAGCGTTTGCATTAAAAAAATTAACTCTTTTCGGATGAGGATAAAAAAAGATAAGACAGATAATTGCTGTCAGATAGCCAAGACTCCTAACTTTTCCTCGAACATGACCCATTAGCTTCTGCACAGTGATACTTCCCACCATTTTGACCACTTTTGGCCAATCTTTTTCAAATTTTTTGATGTCGTCCGCTAATTTTATAAATTTTCGAAGCTTTGCCTTGGTTTAAGCCCAAAAAGACTCGATTGGCCGTGCCTCAGGGCAGTTCGACAGATTCATGTCTTTCGGCACGAAACATACATTTTGACTTTTGTAGCATTCTAAAGTGTCCTTTGCGTAATGACATGACGCCAAATCAGACCAAAACACTACTTGACCTTCGTGCTGCCTGATCATCGGCAATAATCGCTTCTGGAAACATTCCTTAACGTATTTTTGAGTGTTCATCGTCTCCGTTGTGATGTACGGACTAGATGTTTTACCACACTCGCATATTGCTTGCCAAACCATAACCTTCTTCCCGAATTTTTCGGTAAAAATTGCCTTCTCCGTTTCGGAGATGTCTTTGTCTTCGCTTGCAGTATAGAATAATGGTCTGAGAAGCGTTTTGTAATCTAGTTTCACATACGTTTCATCGTCCATTATTAACGAATCGTAGAGTTTGAGCGCCCGTGGTTTCACAGACGCGGCCTGTTTTGGGTTTCTTTTGAGTTTTTTTCTGCTTCCGGTATGTTTTTACACAACATCCCGAACGGAAGTCGCTGGTTTTCGCTTGTAAACCTGATCTTTTTATCGATATTCGGACTAACAGGACCGGATTTCCGACCACTCTTCGGCGCATCTTCAAACGTACACTCACTGTTCTCTATATTTTAGAATGTGCGCATTTGTGCACGATACTTTTTCGTTGTGCCGGAGTAAGACCGCGCATTTTGATAGGTAACACAAAACTGAGCACTTTTTTGATGCTATGTCATTCAGAAATGTGCAAAAAAAGGACCCAACCAAAACATGTTGAAATATTTCATTATATTCAAAGCGACCGTTAAAATAAGGTGTGCTTATACTTTCTGGAACAGTCGTTATGAATTATGCTTGTATTGCACGATGGTCTGTCTTCAATGTAAATGACATTCCGAGTAGAAACATCTTGAATCCCTCTAAGGCCCAGACTATTGCGAGATGCATAGATTATTACGCGAGACTTGTTATTTTTAACCTATTTGTAATTTCGAAAACAATAAGAATGTAAAATAAATTTAAAAATACAGATAGAAAGAAACATGTAATTATCTGCATTACCTAATGCGCATTAAGGGAATGCTCGAAGTGGCAGTAATTAATGTGATATTTCATGTAAATTTAAGTCAGATAACGCTTGAATCTAGTCTATTGCACGATACATTGCAAACATTGTTGTATGACGGATGAAAGATTGCAAACAATTTCGTTCCTTTGGCTTGGAATCAAACGAGAGTAAATTTTACGTGCCCGCTAAAATTCATTATTTTGTTCTGTGGAGGGATTCCAAACTAGTTCACAATACAAAACAAAATACCTTTACCAAAAGAGCCCCAAGACTCACACCGGAGGCATCAGTAACAAAAAATTTTGGTGCTTGGGGTCATAATATCCCAAATTTTGTACGTTCCCCAAGTGTGGAGTTAAAACGTCAAACGAACGTAGATGATAGGAATTCTATTCAAACGGTTATGAATTCTTGAGCAATGTTTGAAGAGGATGGTTTTCTGTTGCTAAGTTTAGGATGAAGCGAGAGACAAGTCCAAGAAAACTTCTCAACTCCTCTTTGCTTCGTGGTGCTCGAAATTCAAGAAAAGACTGAACTTTGGAATCGGTTGGAAGAACGCGTTTTTCTGAGAGCTTGTCTCCGCGAAATGTAATGTCTTTTTCTTGAACCTACATTTCTGCCTGTTGAACAGCATGGCATGTTCTTTCAGAACTGAAATTGTTTTTCTCAAAGCGTCGTAATGTTCTTGAAGTTGGTCGTTATGAAATCACTTTCACTTTAAAAAAAAAACTATTTAAAAAACTTAATTGAGCGTACCAGTAGAAAAATTGTGATTGCGAAACTAGGAGAATTTAAAGCGTATACTTCATTTGATCACTTTTAAAGAAATAAAAAAAAATTAAACATTGAAAAGTTTAAAAAATGTTCTTCGTTAGCTACTTTTGATTTAGAATGGTGTATGATCCCTTTTTATTCCTTCATCACAAAACAACTCGCTACACAACACAACACCAATTTGACTACCTTCAACCGAAGTAGGAATAAATAACCTTCTTGGTATCAAACAACCTTTGAGGTAACAAACAAGAACATAAACACATTTAGGTACTCTCCCACACACCCTACCTCATACATTGAGGTACCAACAAACCTACTATAAATACTAGACCTACTGTGATTCTCCCTTCAAGTCGAGCAGTCGACAGTGGGAAGAAGTCTGTTAATCGCAGACAAAGTAGGCCTATCTGTCAAAATATAAGCTTTCTCTAGTAGAATTTAAAGTTGGTTGCTCGCGATTACTAATCATAATTTGAAAAAAAAGTTTTTTTTTGTTATTTTTTTTAAGGGATCAAATGAAGCGTTATGAATGATCAACATATTCAAGGAGTTCTAGTTTCATAAAGACTGCGCCCAGCAAATTGAATACAATTATTTTTAGTACACAACACTGAAGAAATATGCACATTGTAGACGAAATACGCGAATCTTTCAAGTTAGTTGGCATTTTCTAGTTACAGGTATTATTATTCTTTGCAATTCCTTCTTAATGGTGTCGGCCCACAACCAACCCCATTATCGAGCAGGAGGACCATCGTGATTCTGCAGCTCAACAGTCCCAAGCAAATCGCTCAGGACTTGTTTTGAGCTGCCCCTATCATGGAGAGAGCACAGACGCTGAAATGGGTGAAGGCCTGACTTTTACTCCCTATTTTTGGAAGCGGTGGGCTCTCACTTTAGGTTAGCGCCGCTTTCGGACATGTGTGGTACAAGGACGCAAACTCAATCAGAGTCCAACAACTGCTCAGTCCCCCCGATATATCCCAAACAGTTCCCTGCCGCTCGACTCTAACTTATTCGTGTGTACTCGGTAGCTGTCCATCATATCCGTGGACCCACCGGGTTGCTTGCAGTTTAGCCCCGTAGAGTCTTTGCCTACTCTACGGTCTTGCCGGTCTAGTTACAGGAATTCCTCTAAAAAAAGCTCAGCCTCATCAGGACAATTATTTTATTTTAAAACTGTATGTGAAGCGTTTTAATATTACAAGCAGCAATAGGGTTTTTACTCTTTTAACACCAAAAGTAGGGTACAAAATCACTTGGAAACTCGTCTTCTATCTTCCAAGTGCCATATACCATTCGACTAAGTTCGGCAAACTGAGCGCAAAACCCGTATCCTTGTTTCATCATCAAAAGTATCTGTCAAAATAAGCAATAAAGTTTTCATTTTCTAGTTACAGGTATTTCACTAAACAGCTCACATTCTCCAGGATAGAAAATGCATTTGATATTTTTGTTGAAGGGGAATTTCAAAGAAACAATAAAGTAGGGTATGTGTCCTATATCTCAGCCTAATAGGCTCAGGTTGATTACATTTTTTATCGTTACTCATTAAATAATTGACCTACAAACAAAACTCAACTGGCTACACTCTTGCTTACTAACTCTTAATAAGATATTTGTCATTGTTAACCACCAAAATGTGTGTGTGTGTGTGTGTGTGTGTGTGTGTGTGTGTGTGTGTGTGTGTGTGTGTGTGTGTGTGTGTTATGTGTGTACAGTGTGTTTGTAGTCGAATTTCCAGTCTGGCAGCGGTATCATGGATGGAATCTTCCTGCAACTGTTTCATTTTTGCTGTTTACAGTTGCAAAAGCTTAAATCCGGGGATTAGAAGGTGACAGCTCTTACTGCGACTCCAATAGCTCATTTCAAGAACGCAAGCATTCTGAAGTTATCTTCGTACACCATAAGCCCCGCTCCAGTAGTATATACGAAACTTTCAATCAAGCGTATGTGCAATGCTTGATTGACGCGTATTTAGTGAGAGTTTACCTTTGATTAAATTTGGTTAAATTGAATGAATGAAAATATTACTTACCAATGCAAAATACTTGAAAAATATGTTAATACATAGCTTTTAACGGTAGGATATCACCCAATTATTATCCAAAGCTGAACTAGTGTGAACGTTGCAACCTGCCACGAGCGATGCAATCTGTCATTGTTAACCACCAAAATGTCCGAAAATTTTCTTTTTCAAAGCAAAAAAATTCGAGGGTTATGGATGTTATGTCAGTTTATAAGCTACATATTGACATATTGAGTCTATTCATGGATATCTCATCCTCTAAATTTGGTATTAATAATAATTGTCGAGCGGTTTTATACTATAATTTTTAAGGCATTTCATTATTAGCAAATTGCCGTCACAGAAGTAAAAATTTACAAATAAAATCTGAAGAAAAAACTTCTTCAAAAGACTAATATGACTTATGCTTGTATTCTATCGGCCGCACAACATTTAAAACACAATAACTTCCATAATACAGGTTAGTTTGTTTAATTACTAATGAAGATATTCAATTCGAATAACTTACAGCTACATACTCATAAACGCCAATTGAATATTTACCAATACCAGAAATAAATTGTCTGATGAACATTATAAGCCATAGTTGGGAACACATAAAATTACACTGAAAATTTATTTAAGCTAATATCACGAAATCGAACCTATTCGTTGTTTTCTGCCTCGAAACTGATGTGTATGTTTTATGAAGCTACCTTCGTAATAAATGGCACATGTACAACTGTCACAAGCATGGAGCATTTATTAAAACAAAAAGAACATTCGTTCATTGCACCAAAACCATAATAAGAGATACGAACATTTTGCTACAAATTAAAAAGAAACGTCTCTCTGCAGGGGGCATGAATGACAGACTTTATCGACTCGAAATGTAGTTGCAATAAAAAGCACAATACACGTTGTGCAGTGTTTTTTTTTTTTGTGTTTTTGACATAGAATTCGTCGTTGATCTCACAAGGCCATGGTGACTCGTGAGAAGATACTTGATTAATGAGTATGAAGTTATAACTTTCGACAGCGCTCTAATTTTGTATCTCATTCTAGAAAATGTAATACAAATCAGAATAACTAATGAAAACGTAAAGTGTAACTGTACAACGTAACGTGAACAAGAAGATAAATTTGTCTCTTCATGTTGAATTTTATTATGTGTGGAATTTATTAGCAACGTTTTAAAAGGTTCGTCCTATACTTTATCATGGGAGCTGTCACATTAATTACCACTCAATATCTTTTTCTTTTTTCAACCTGGATTCGTCTGATGAGGAAATTGTCGAGACTCTAATAGGTACAGTTACGTTATAAATAATAGTGTTATTAGAATAAGATTTTTCCATGGTTTATTATAAATTCACTGCTTCTTCTTCGTCAGTATTTCAAGCTTATTGCTTTCACAATTTGCTTAATGCTTGCTCTCAGCTTAGTGTTCTAAATGCACTTCTACAGTTATTAATTTAGAGCTAACGATGGCAGGTACCATTTCTACATTTGGCATGATTGTGTGATAATTACAATCATACCCTATGCCCAGGGAGTCTAGACATTTTTCTTTACGAAAAAAAATACTAGAACAGACCGGGAATTGAACCCAGCCACCTCCAGCATGGTATTGCTTTGTAGCTGCGCCTTTACCGACTGAGCTAAGGGAGGACCTCATAATAATAATAAATTCACTTCACATGTATCGAACACAACAAAACTTCAAGATAGTATTAAAACTTCACTATAATTCCACGTATTTTCAGTATATAGACAAACTATGCAAAACCATATCTACGCCAGAACGCACGGTGGTTGGTGGCCTACGCTTATGCGAGGAAATAGGCTCAGAGTGTTGTTTGACATATGTTGATGGGCCTTTTTCTATTGTTAGTCCAGACATGCACTAATAATTGTCAATATAAAACGATGGAAAATTGAATAACAACAAAGTCGACGATAAGCATTAACACCATTTAAGCCCTATTCTGGCAACACTGGTGAAGAGAATAATGAACCGGTTCTCACCGGTTTGTAAATGACTAAAATATTTACCTGCACTTAGTATTCAGAAAAGCACCAAAAAAATGAAAAAAGTGCCACTAAATTGTTAGACCTGTGCCAGCCGATAATGTGATCAGCATTAAAAAATTAGGAATGAGCAATAAAAGATGAGAAAAGATCTTCGGATAATCTATTGTGACCGGTAAATCTATCAAATAAAGCAACAGCTATTAATATATGTGCAATTAAATATGGCAGTATTTCCATCAAATTATGTAATTTGAGCACTAAACTATTCGCATATGTCTTTTAATTTTGTTGGATTTTCCCATAAAAACAGTAAAAATGAGCAATGGATAAATAAATATCCATTGCTCATTTTACTGTTTTTATGGGAAAATCTAATGAAATTAAAAGACATATGCGAATAGTAGTTAGTGCTCAAATTACATAATTTGGCGTAAATACTGCCATATTTAATTGCACATATACTAATAGCTGTTGCTTTATTTCGACAGATTTACCGGTCACAATTAGATTAATCCGAAGATCTTTTCTCATCTTTTATTGCTCATTCCTAATTTTTTAATGCTGATCACACATTATTTGTTGGCACAGGCCTTAATAATTTAATGGCACTTTTTTCATTTTTTATTGCTCAAATCTCTCTTTTAATTGATGATTAATTATGCTGCCGTTTGTAAATTATCATGGCATTATGAGATCCCGTCAATAGAGACAATAGATCACAACGACAATACGCAGTTAGGGGAACCTAAAAAATTGTTATATCGATTAAAGTTAAAAATTCCTTAAAAGTAGTGAACTTAGTTTCAAATTATGAAATTACGTGAGTGAAAAATACGTTTAAAACT